>JAVALU010000114.1:0-60341 GCA_030770095.1 Gila robusta | reverse complement strand
TTAAATACTACCCCTAAACCAACCCCCCACACAAACATCCCCCCCCCCCCCCTCCACTCAACTTCTCTCCCAACTCCCATCCACCCCTAAACCATATAATTATTACCTTAACTCTATCCCACACTCAATATCTTCAAAACCCCAATCCAAATTTCCACACCTCCATCCCACCCTTAACCCAACACCAACATCACCCCTTTTCCCCACTATATAAATCTTCATTCTTTTTTTTTACCCCCCATTCATATTCCCATTCTACATTCCAAAAACCTCTCAAACATACTCAAAACCCCCATAATTTCTCAAACCCCATCCTCTCAAAAACCCCATATTCTTTCACAAACCCATATACTTCTCCAAACCCCATTCCTTCTCAAAAACTAAATCTCCCACAACAACCCCTACTCATTTCCTCACTTTCCAACCAAACTTACTAATTTCTCCTTAAACACACTCTCCCCAAAAAAACAACATAATAATAATACATCTCTCTCAATTACATCTCTACACCACTTAAATTTCTCACTCTCACCCACACAAAACTTCCAACACATAAAACTCCTCTTCCCAATTCCATCAAATATCTCCCCAATATTCTCAAATATCTCCCAATATTCCCAAATATCTCCCCAATCATCCCCAAATATCTCCCCAATATTCTCAATATCTCCCAATATCCCCAAATATCTCCCACTCTTCTCTCAACACCCCCATTTATTCACTATTCAAAATTTTCCTATTCAAAACCTCATACTTTATTCTCTACCTTTCCACAAATAACAAAAATTCTAATTATCCAATAAACCCCCACCCCACACCCCAATCACAATCACTTCCAATCATTACCAACTAACCCCACATTCACAACTCTAATCTACCCCTATACTTCTCCTCCTCTCTTTCTCTCTTCCCTCAATCATATATATCCATATCCATATATCAACCTCTCTACACTCTAAATAACTCCCCATATACAATAAATACAACCAACATACCCCCAATAACTACACTTCTCAACATCCACATCCAACTCCACCACACCCCTCACTCACAATCACATACCAAACATACTACCCATCCCATATCCTACTCCCACATAAACCAACTCACACATACAAATAAAAAAAACCTCCCATCAACATCCTCCTATTCTCTATCCACACCTTTATCATACACTCCATTACCATCAACACTACATACAACTCTATTCCCACCTTACCAACACATCAACTATCACAACACCCCCCCACCCTACCCAACCTACCACAACCTACCACACCTACCACCAAAATCCTCAACCTTACTCCTAAAACCCCACTCAAACTCTAAATCCCCACTCCTACCTATTCTCCCTTCACACTAACACACCCATACACACCACACACCCCAACCATAACACACTATACCCCAAAAACACACCTCCCCCCAACAATTCCCCATTCACCAATCTCACCATAACTCCTAACCATCACATAACCCTCATACCTAATCATTCAATCCCCATTTCAAACCCCTCCAAAATCTCTCTCATAAACACAAAACCCATCCTAAAACCAACTCCCACCACCCATTATAATCAACTCCAAATCATTAAATACAACCTCACAAACCCCCCCCACTCCACACCCCCCACACCCCAATCAAAACCCCTTTTCAAACCATCTACCATCCAACCTAAAAACCCCTTACCACCTCCCATAACCCAACAACAAACTTCAAAAAAAAACAAATCAAAAAAATCTCCCCATATCCAATAATAAAATAATAATATAATAATAATAAAAACCAAATCCAAATACAAATTCTTATTAAACCCATAAACCCATACACTAATATCAATTCAATATAATCAAAAAAATCCCCACTCCCAATCAATACCAAACCCCACAAATCCCAACCCAACCATATCCCAAAACCTACTCCTCATCCACTACAAAAAAACCCCCCTAACAACCACAATAAAACAAACCCAAATCCCTACCATAAAACACAATCATTTTAAATATTTACCTACTCCCCTATCACCCATCCCCTCTCCCCATACAAACTATCATTCAAATTCTCCCTACTATCTATAACTTCAACCATACAATTCCAATACCACCAACACTAACCCTCACACACACAAAAACTTACCTTTAACAACAATTCACTACTATATAATAACATCAACCATCATCCAAAACATCTATCCCACCCTTCCCTAAAACATCCATATACCTAATATAACAATATCCAAAATACCTTCACCTACCCCCACACAAACCTCCAAAATACTAACAACCTATCCCTCCCCAAAACAACAACCATAACATCCTAACCCCTTCTACAAAACCATAAAACCCCCATAAACCACATAAAATTAACATCTATAACCTTCCCCAACCAAAACACAAATCCCCAACATTTCCATAACAAACTCATAAATACCACTACTCAAACCCCCCCCCTATACCCACCATAAAAATATACCTACCAACCCTCCTCACCAAATCCCCCAATACAACCCTAACTTCCCTTATAATAAAACCAAACCTCTCCAATCTCCCTAACTCCCCTAAATCCCCATAACTCCAATCATACCATATACACACATTCTAAACAACATCCAATCCAATTATCTTATTCCAACCAATCATAACCCATTATCTAACAAAACTTCTTCAACTTCATAACCATCTTTTAACCATACCAACTCAAAAAATCCCCCACTCAAAAAAATCCTTTAACCCAAATCCAACCCATCTCCAAATATCACAATATATCCTATCTATCCTATCCATCCTCCTATCTCATTACTCTCTACACCTTACCTCCACAATAATAAATTTCCTACTACCCATTATCCACTCTATACCCACAACCAACCCATCCCATAAAACAATCATTAACTCATACCACTAATATAAACAAAACAACTACAACCTCTCTCAACATCTAATATCACACCATCATATTTTATTCACCATATCAATTAATCAATCTACTCAAACCCCCTCACTTCACCACATTCAAATTCCACCCTATTATTTACTCAAATCCCTCATTAAAATATAACTCATACATCCCTCACTCACCTTATCACTTTTCCCCCCATTCCAATTTATAAACTATCTATATCCTACTAACAATCCCTCCTCTATATACTAACCTATTAATCTATAAATCTATATCAATTTCATCTCTAAACCTACCTCTAAAAACTTCACCTAATACAATCCCATCCATCATCCAATCACTTCTAACACCTTAAACAACAAATTCTTACAAAAAAAACTACCTCCCTCCCAACAAATACCCTACTTTATTTCAATCCCCCAAACCTCAATCAATCAAATCAACCTCATTCAACTAAATCAACTTAATCAACCACAATCAACCAATTTTACAACTTACCTAACATTCCCAAACACCTTCCCCCCCACATACCACACCACCACCAAATACCCACACCTTCCTTATAAATACTTACAACCAAACCCAACCCACCCTTCCAAAAAACCCCACCCTAACCCACCACCAAAAACCAACAAACATTAACCCCCATCTTCAACCAATCCATCACCTCAAATTACCTAAATATCAAAAACCACACATAACATAAACAAATATCTACCAACTAATACCCATTCCTCTCATAACTTACTATATACATATATCATAAATAATCCCTCATTCCCCTTCAATACCCAAACCCTCTACCCCCTTCAAACAATATCAAAAAATACCACCCAATCCTCCAAATCCTACTCAAACACACTCCTACCCTCTCCCCTAACAATTCAACATTTATTTCTTCCTACCCCAAATAACAAACACCACCCCCCTCATCCCTCATCAAAATATCAAACCTCACCACAATCAAAACCCCAACTCCCCAACAACTCCACAAAAAAAAAACAAATACCCACCCCATCCACCACCCCACCAACAACAACAAATACCATCAAAACCATTTATTTAACTTAAAAAAAAAAAAAAAAAAAAAAATACAACTATCACCATCCTAATAATAAAAAAACTCCCAAAAATTCATTATCACCAACCCATTTCCCAACTTCTATCAACTATTATAATACCAACACTCTCTTCCAATCACCCCACAATCAATATATCTTCTACCCACCCCCTCTTTCTCTAAACCCCAACCACATCTATTTCCTCCATCCAAACCAAAATATACCACTCCTTCATTTTTCAAATTTTCAATCAACTCCACATAAATAACAACACCTTTTTACAAAATACACTTAATCTAACTAAACCAAATTTACTCTCCCTCTTTACAACCCTATATCATTATTCACTCTACCAAAAACCCATAACACAAACATCTCTCCCAAAAACAACAAACCATATCAAATACTATATATCACTCTTATAAATCCCTACCAAACTATAATACTAAAACCATAAATACCTACATAACCTAATCTCCTCCACAAAACATCCAATTCTCAAATTCACATCTATCTCCTCAATAAAATTACACATCAATACTACATTCCTAATAAATCCTCACACCCCAAAATCCTCACCAATTCAAAAACAACCCCAACTTCCAACCAACCCAAATCAAACAAAACTCCAATTCTCACACCCTATCCAATTATAACACCCAACCAAACTTACCCCTCCTATCAAAAAAACTCATCCTAAACACACCCAACATCAAACACCCTCCAATTCAACAACACATCCAAATCAAACACAACCAATTATAACACCTACCCAAACACAACTCAATTCAAACACAATCCAATATCAAACACACCACAAATATCTCCTCCTCCTCAATACTCATCCCCTATCTTAAAATTCATCATTCATCCATTAACACATCACCCCCTTACAAACCCATTAATCAATCTACTATTCTATAAAAAAATTATCTAATAAATCCATAAACAATACCCATCATAATAATAATCCTATTATAATCACAAAACCAATATCTACTACTATCCATAATAACCAATAACCATCCCTCCAATAATATCAAAACAAACTATATACCATAAAAAACACCAAACAAATACAAATTCAATATTAAAAATCCATAAACTATCAAAAACCTAAATCAATATCATCAATAAATATCATAAAAAATTTCTAAATAATATCAATATTCATCTACCAATTCAACTCTAAATCCACCCATCCAAAACAAAAACCACATAACTTCCACAACCCCACAAATCCTAAATATTAACCAAATCAACCCATTATTATCATATATAATAAATACCCTAACCCAACTCTAACCCCAATTTCACCTACCACAACCAAAAACCTTCTCTCCCACTTACATACACATTAAATAATCACATCCTACAATCACCCAAATCACATCTCCCACAAACACAACACAACCAACTTCCAATCCTTTACCACCCATATTCACCACAAAAACAATATCAAACCCCCACCATAACACCCAAACCCCCCCCACCCATTATCAATCAAAAACAAAACACTTAATCAACACCATCATCCACACTCTTCACAACACCTAACAAACCACCATCCTCAAAAATCCATCTTTACTTCATATTAAATACATATAACCAAACTCCCCCTCATATAAACAACCAATTACCCCCACAAAATCTCATCCTACTTACCATATTCTACTCTTCCATCCTCTCACCCCTTTATATCTACATACAATACCACTCAACCAACATCCCACAACAAAATTCCATAACTCTATTATATATATATATATATATATATCTTCAATTCCTCCTCTCACTTTATAAAACCCCACTCCTTATCATCTCACATATTAACCCCCACTACTCATAATTCTCTCTCAAAAACCATAATACACTACATCTCCCCACAACTCAATCAAACCCACCCATAACAAAATACTTCTCACATTACTCATACCTATATAAAATCTCACAAACCCTCTAATTATACTATCCTCTATACCATCTCCCCCCCAAATAAAACACACTATCACAACAAACCCATCCAACCTCTAACCTACTTACCACATCCTACAAAACACCTTCCTATAAACAACTATCTAATCCTACCTCTTCAACAAAACAATATCCATACTACCTATACAACAATAACATTCATCACACTAATCTCCATCCCTCTCTACCCCCATCCATCCTCTTCTCTCCCTAAACCCACCACAATCAATCTATCTCTTCTCTCTCTCTCATCTCTCTCTTCTCTCTCTCTCTCTCTATCTTCTCTCTCTCTCTCTAAACAATACACATATCACTTTATCACCCTTCTCCTTACAACATTCACTATCTTCACAAAACTCTCTTCCCTTTAACCTCCTTCCAACTCCCCCACACAAAACAATCAATCCCTATACAAATCCATCTTAACAATCTATCTTCTTCATCTTCTCATCAATATTCCATTATCCAAATAAAAACACAACAACAATATCTTCAAACCCCTCATCCTTCCAACATAATACCACACACTCCTACACATACTTCTCATCAACTACCCACTTTAATATATCCAACCCCCCCCACCCCTATCCAACCCTAACCAAACATCAAACCAATCAACACCATCTACAAATCTTATCATCCATCAAATCATCTAACCCAATCACCATCACATCCCACTAAAACCAATCATAATCCCACATCCACCCCCACACCCACCACCCAACACAAACCCAAACCCACCTCTCCACAATTATTATCCTACAACACCATCTATCTACAATCAACAACCTCAACCTCCCTATCACAAAACCAACAATTTACAATACAACAAACACCATCAAATAACCCCACCTCAAACAAATACCATCCCATATATATAATAATCTCATATCTCTAACATTTATTAAAATAAATTCCACAAACCAATTCCCCACTCTCCTACCCAAATATACACCCACTCCACACCCAACCAACAATAAAAACCCATAATACACCCACTACACCAAATCCCCCATTCACTAAAATATATCACAACACCACACACACATCCACCACCCCACTCTACACCTTTCATACAAATCACATAATCCAACACAAACATCAAACCCTCAACACTATATCATATCCACCCCACTCCATAATACTTTCATACACCAACCATTAACCCACCTCCTACCCCACACCCACACCCCACACCCACCCCACACCAACTACAATAAAAACTAACACACCCCCCAATACCCAAACCCCTACTTACTTCACAAATCCCCTATAAATCCCTAATTATTCTCCCCCCTCCCCCCCTATACTCCACTCAACTTTTTTACATCTTATTCTTCTCTATCCCTCTCCTCTCTCTCAATCTCCCACATACTCCTCTCTCATTATCTCTCCAACCCTCTCCCCTAACCTCACACCATTCCCATCCTTTAACATCATATTACCCATTAAAATCTATACAATAAATAATAATTCCTACCCCCCAAATAAATACAAACAAATATACATACATACATAACCAAAAAATATAAAATACTATAACACCAAATAAACAAAAATATCCCAACAAAATAATCTAAATACATCACCACTCCCAAAATCAATTATATACATTCTTCTACTATCTTAATATCTTATCATCATACTCTCCATCAATAAACATAAACTAAATAACTATCAATCATTTTAACTCTCTCACTTCTCTTATAATTCAATTCTTTATCTCAAATTTCTTCTCCATCCTCTCCCAACCCAAACTCCAACAATCTCCCCACACCAACCATACAACTCCCTCCCCCTCCATCCCCACCCTACTACAACCTACCTCCCATCCATCCAAACCCATCCCCTCCCATTACTTCAAAACCACTCAACAACACTTACCCACCCATAAACACAATCCATACAATTCATACCACAAAATACAACATAACCACACTATTAACCCTCACCCTACTAAATTCACAACATTAAAATCTACCCTAACTCACAAAAAATAACACTCCTCCCCCAACCAATTTTTTAACCCACAACAAAATAAACTAATAACCTACCCTCCAAACCTACAAATCACCTCCCCCAACTACCATCACCTAACCACAACCTTCCTATCCTATTAATCAACTAATCATACCTCAAAACACCACAAACCACTAACATCTATCTATCCATACAACATCCTCATTAACACCATACCTTTTAACCACTACATACAACCAAACTAAACCATCAAATCTCTCATTTCTCTACCATTTTAACAACCCTCTCTATACAATAATAAACAACCCATAAATTAATTATACTCTAAAATAATCACAATCTACCCAACAAAAACACTACTTATAAAATTCCCATCAAACTTAACCATTCACCCAAAACCATTATTATCAACTCATCTATCACCATATAACAAACACATAACCAAAACCCCAAAACCCAAAACCACTCCTCTCAAATTAAAACAATTCCCACTTTATCCATTAAAATCCCATATCACCCTCCTCTATAAACCATATTCACTCCCCTACCCATAACCTACACATAATAATAAATAATAACAATAATAAAAAAAACACACAACACACTAAATATACCCAAACCAACTCCCTCCCCTCCCAAATAACAAAATCTATTAACACTCAAAAATCTATCATATACCCCTCATATCTCAAAACACCCAACACCATCATCACACTCAAACCACCACAACATCATACCAAAAACAAATTATAACTCCCATCTCATCTTCTATCCATAACACATTCCCCCCCCCCCCCCCCCCCCCCCCCCCCCCCCCCCCCACCCCCCCCATAACTCAAAACCCCTCACCCCCCACCCTTCCCTCCATCAAACCCATCAATATCCAAACCCCATATATATAAATACATATAAATAAATCAACTACATATTAAACATTATATATTTATCATCAACATATACAAACATATTCACTAATAAAATAACTCATAAACATACATATTCTATATATATATATATATATATATATATATATATATATATATATATACATTTATAACCACACATCAATATCACCACACCACAATCATAACATCATACATATAAATATATATACAATATCCATATAAATAATATCAATATACTCTATCTCAAAACAAATCTTAACTTCCCTTCATCACCTTCTTTTTATTCCATCCAAAATCCCCCTATATCTATATAATATATATCTCTCCCTCTCTCTCCTCTTTAAATCTATACCTATCAACTCCCAATCCTTCCCTATCACTAATCCTCCTCTATTCTTCTCTTCACTTCCCACAATCATTATACCTCTCCACCATAAATCCTAATTCTTCATCCAATACATTAAACTCCTTTCATATCTCCACCAAAACCCCCCCCATCCTAAATTATAAATACTACAATAACTATATCTCTAAATACTAACTACTCATTATAATCATCATTCTATAAATCCTCAATCATTACTTACAAATAAACATTCATATATTATCATATAATATTCCTCCATAATCCATCCAAATTACCCATTATAAATTATCTATAACAAAACTCCTCAAACACATATAACAAAACTTAAAACAATACAAAACAACACAAAATCCATCAAAAAAAACACAAAATAACAAAACTAAACAAAAAACTACATTAATATAAATCCAAACAACTCAAAAAAAAACATACAAACTTAAACAAAAAAACAAAACACAACAAACTAACACTAAACTATAACCAAACACAAAACTAAACAATCTTCCCAAAACAAACATAACAAAAAACCACAAACTCAAAACAAACTAAACAAACCAACTACCTCCCATAAAAACAATAAACTAAAAACCCTAAAACTAACCATACCACCATCAACACACATAAACTACAAACAACATAAAATAACAACATAAAAAAAAACAAACTAAACCAAACCTATCAAAATACAAACCTAAACCCACAAAACAAATCAAAACAAACAATCCAATCAAAACTCAAAAAACCAAACTAATATCAAAACCAAAACAAAACCAACTCACTCCTAAAAACTCACCTAAAAAAAAACAACAACAAACACAACTCAAACTAAACTAACCACCACCACTACACACTACTACCACTAAAACTTTACATAAACCTCCCTCACATAAACCCCTAAAAAAAACTAAAACACCTCATCCCAATACCCCTCACCCTCAACTCCCCACACCCCATATACAAAAATCTTCAAATCATTCATACCCACACTCATCCCTACCCTCCATATCATCTACATAAACCCTCAACCTAAAAATAATAAACCCTCTCTAAACCCCCCCAATCAAATCCCCTAAAACCCCTAAATCCCAAAACTTCCCCCCTTAATACTAAACCCCCCCTCCCCCCTCACCCCTAAACTAAAAACTAATCCCATTATATACACCCTCAACCCACACCAACTCTCCCCACACAACAAAACACAATAATAATAATAATCTCTCTCAATATAAAATCTCTACACAATAACCATATAAAACTTCCCAAACCCACCCCCTACCCAAAAACATCTAAATTCATAATTAAACCTCCCCTTTAAAATTATCATCCCATCCCAAAATCCCTTTAAACCCTATCAAAAAAACCCTTACACATATACCCCCCCCCCCTATCAAAATCTTCATCCTACATCCATTATAACGATAACATAACATATAACAATCTCCCCATTATTCTCCTCCAACTCAAAACTACAAAATCTCACATATATTTTCACTAAAATCCATTATACAATACATCTTCCCCACCCTTCCCCAAAAACCCCAACTAATACTATACCCACACCCACAAAACACACAACACAACTTAAAACACACCCTCATCCAACACACCCACCACTCACCCCCCCAAACACACCCAACACAACCAAACTCCAACCAACTCCTACCACATCCACAACCCCCTACCCATCCAATCCACCCAACCCACCATCCACAAACCCAACCTCCCACAACCCAACCACCCAACCCCCCCCCCAACCCCCCCAACCACCCACAAACCTACACACAACTTGTAACAAAAACCCACCCAAAACCCCCATCCCCAACCACCAAAATAACATACAATCCCACCCTCATCAACCCAACAACTAACCCCACCCCACCCAATCATTACCACCACTCACCATCTAACCTATCCTCAACACAACAACACATTCACACCGTACTACACAACTCCCTCCACCCACTCCTACACAACCAACCCCAACACCAGACAACTAATCAACCTTACAACTCCACAAATCCAACAACACCAAAACCATCCACAAACACAACCCTACAACACCACACAACACAAACATCCACAACACCAACAATCCACCTCAAAAATCCTTCACCTATCAATCTGACAAAAGCATTTCTAGCATCTTTTTTAAATTATTCCCTACCCACATCATCTCCTCCCACACTACAATCCTCTATCTACTATCCTCTTAACATCCATCCCATATCACCCACACCCTTCCCCACATAATCTAAAAATAAATACCCTACAAAACAATATACCTCTCCAATCAACTCAAACTCTCATAACAAATACCTCACCAACTATATTCAAACATAAAACACTCATTATTCATACTACAACTTCCTAATTCACTAATCATCCCCTAAAATAACATTAAAACACCCCTCCACCTAAAAATACACCAATCTAACAAAAAACCAAAATAACCATCCTTCACCCCACTATACAACCCTTTATCCCCCCACCTCACACCCCCCCTCACCATATCACTCCATTCCACAATACAACAACCATCACAAAACCCACCCCCCCCCCCCCCCCCCCACCCACCACACCATCACCCACCAACTTCACCACCATCATCACTTCCCAACCCTCCATCTACAACCCCCCCACCCCCCAAATAATCCCTACCCAACAAATACCACAAATAATAATTATATTAATATTCAAAAAACCCTAACCCTATATATATATATATATATATATATATATATATATATATATATATATATATATATTATATATATATATTATATATATATAACACCCAACAATCAACAAATTATCCTCCCACCCTCTATCCACACCAACAACAACCCTAAACAACACCCACAACACCAATACAACCCTATACCCACATAAACTCCCACATCCCCCTTATTCTTCCCATCCTTCCCAACCCCCAATAATAATAAAATAATCCTATCCATATACCCCCCTAATCACTCATCACCCCTCCCTCCTCCTCACTCTCCCCCTCCTCCAACATACTCCAAACATACATATATCTATAACCAACCAAAAAATTCACCACAAACCCCCATTCCACAAAACCCCACCCCTCCCTAATACTAACCCATAACCCATAAAACCCACCTCTACTACCCATCCCAACTTTCATCTACCATCTTCCCCACCCTCAAACTTAACCCACCCATATCCCATTCCCATCACACCCCCATTCAACAACCTCACACCTCCCTCTCAATCCTCCCCACCCCTAAACCCTTTCCCTCCTCTCCATTACTAAACCCCTATTCATATCAAAACTTCACAATCCCATCCCTCACTTCACTCTCAAATTCCTAACCAATCTATCCTCAAAATTCCTACATATTCATCCACACTTCAACTTCTATCAACACCTTCATAACTTCCATCCCTCCATAACAATCAAATCATACCCAACACTAACTTACTACTTAATAATATATATTCCGTCTTACATAGAGCAAACCATCACCCAATGAACAGCTCACAACACAAATTCACAACACCTAATTACAACTTCTTTTCCTTCCCTTGCCTGGATTCACGAAACAAAATGATATCGTCTGGGATAACCGCAAACTATACCCTAATCTACTGCTCTCCCGCCGAAATACACCCTTTAGTATTTAGTGCAAGTTGAACCCTTTAGTTTAATAATACAAAATAGTTTAGCATCCAAATACATTGCGAATATGGAAACATTTGGATTTGAGCGATGAGAGAGGTATGCTATTAAAGGAGGCCTACGCAGGTTTCTGTTTCAGTTTAAATTCATTCATTTTGGCTTGACGTTTATATAGCTACTTTATTTTTCATTCTTTTTCGGTTCTGAATACAGTTAAGGTGTAGTATGGTGTTTCTCAAGGTAAATTGCTGAAGATTGTTGATATTTGTCTCTTCATTGCTCCGTCTCCAAAGCTCACCCTCCAATCCTAACAGCGCTGCTCCGAGTCGGTCTCGAACCCCGATCAATGCACTAACAGGGAAGCTAAACAGTAAACAATGCATTCTCTAGCAGTCATCAGCCTGCACAACTCTCACTAGCTGGCCTCCATTACACACGCAATGCAAGAGTGATGTCTATTTATCATAGCAGAAGCGCAACAAAATAATGTTTCACGAAAAATAAAGCGAAGATGATGAACGGACTACAAGGAAGCACAAAAAATTAACATACATACAGTACACAAGAGTAAATACAAACAAGAGTTTGTTGTTACTTGCCAACAGACAAACAATGACACTCAAAACCAGTGTTACTCACGTATCATAACCCTTCATTTTCCAGTGATAGTCTTATGAGCTTTTCTCTTTTGTAATGTCTCTCAGCCATCTCTCTTTCTACAGTATTTCTTCAAATCTCGCTCTTGCTCTTTCACTCTCCTCCACCGTCATACGCCCCCTAATGCTGATTGGCTACACGTTTGTTGTTGTGTCTGGTTGTGTCGGTCCGACCAACTTTCAAACAGCGTTTTTCAAATATCGCTTACCCTACTTTTAAATTTACAGGATTTGTTGTGGAGTGAGGGGAACTAAAAAGCATATAGCTAAGTTTATAGTGTTTATGTTGATAGTGTTTATAGTGTATATTTTTTACTGTCGGTTGATGGTTAACCAGTTAATTATGAGCATCCCTACAACATGTCTAATTGTTTATTCAGCATCACACTATAAGTGCTTTAAGATGCAGTGAAATGTTAGAATTCAACATATGGGGGCAAAATACAGTCCCTGTATGAGCTGCTAGTTTTATGTATTTCATATGATATAGTTATGGAATATCACACAAGAACGAGTGCCATTTTTGCAAATGTGATACTGATTTTATACAACATTTAAAAAAACAAGAAGTTAATTTAGTGAGTTCTATTTTATACACAAAGTGTTGACTTGCTCTATTTTGCCAATGGAAATAGTTCCAAACAAAACCACCGCAGAACTGCTGCACATCTCAGAGCAACACACAGCAGTGTTTCATTACAGAATAAATCTGTATTTTTGAACAAATCAGTTGAGTAAATAATACAATGACCCAATTAATTAAAGATGATCACTTTCTTGAATCGGTTGAATAGATTCAATGACTCACTCATTATGAGAGTGACTTGCTACCACCTATTGGCTGCTTTAGTTTAATATTTAAAGTATAATTTATTTGATTTATATTTTTTATTCATATTTCAACATCAATTAAAACTATTTCATAGCATTATGCAATTGTAACTGCAGTGCAAATGCATTCATGTCACCTCAAATCTGCATTATAGAGTCAGATTAAATGCAGTAAATGTAACTTTAGATTCAGCTTTTTATTTTTTTTGTTAATGTCACACAACCCTAGTTGTGAGCGAATCAGTGCTGCCTACATAGGTAGCTTGCTATATATTGGACAGACATAATGGCCTGTGCATCTGTGTAAAGGTCCTGCACAAGGTAATGAGAGAGTAAAAACAAAGTTCACCATTCCACAATCATCTCCTCATCCTCCTCTACTCAATAACCTCATTCAAAGTGACACTGATGCAATGCGGGAATGGGGGAAATGGAGTGATAGTGGGTTTGTCTGAAGGTGTGCCGTTGCTTAATCCCTTTCCTGCTGCTGGTGAAAATGATCCTGCACTTATCCATAATTACCTTCTCCTTTTATGCACCCTATCACAGAGGAGGGGCAATAAACTCTCTCTCTCTCTCTCTCTCTCTCTCTCTCTCTCTCTCTCTCTCTCTCTCTCTCTCTCTCACTGCAAGCAAGATGGGAGGTTTAAGAGCTTTCGTCTCCGTCTTCATTCGTGAGGGTGTGTGTGACTCTCTTTCATTCTCAACTGAGGTGAGTCATCCATAACAATAATGGACACTGAACTACATTCACAATAGAAGATAAGTCCTCTGTATCTGTCAACTCACTAATAAAGCACTTCCTGATAAAATACTTCATATTACCTAGGGCTGAACGCTTAATTGCATTTGAAATAATATCACTGTATGATAAAACAAGATTTTTTTGCTGCGATTACACTCTGGTCACGTGACACGCGAGAGCGTCTTGTAAAGTAGTCTGCAGAGGAAGCATCGACTTAGCATGCTACGCATATTCTGGCCTACAGGAAATAACATTTTATGTTTAATCAATCTAATATTGTGTTCGTCATACTATACAACAGGGGTGGGAGAAAAGATTCTCTCTCCAACGATTCTGAGCTTAGTTTTTAACCACATATGCGCGATCACGCTGCGTATGTTTTAGAAACACCCTATTCTGCTTGCTTCCAATTCCTCACACACACACACACACACACACCACTCGAACATTCGGCAAAATAATATTTCATGAAGTTGAAGCGAATTACAATGACATACTCACACGCGCTTTGAGTGCTCGTGCATGCGGGCGTGCGGGACTCGCACGATGTAGCCTACTTGCATCTCAAAATAGTTTTACGCGAAATTAAGGTAAACACAGTCTGTGTTGTCTTAAGGGATTAAACAGCAGGACAAACCACATCCTGACCCTCATTTCAAAAGAGATCTGTGCATTAGTGTAAATTAAGCTTATTAGATGTATCGCTGTCTATGATGTCATCATTAATAATCAAACGCTGAGAAAGAGAAAAATCAAGGTGCAGCCATTTTATTTTTTTGTTAAATGTTATAAGCATGTATTTGTTAGAAGTCACAAGATATAGATTATTTATCCACAGTGTGATTGACCCTTCAGAGTGTCCAGAATGGTAAGGATAAGGATAAATATGGTCTCATATTGGCAAAGTTTGAGCAAGTACTTCATATCAAGCATAACCAGATACATGACCGTTATGTTTCTCTCCTGGGAAGAAAGTAGAGA
Source organism: Gila robusta (assembly GCA_030770095.1). Classification (NCBI taxonomy): domain Eukaryota; kingdom Metazoa; phylum Chordata; class Actinopteri; order Cypriniformes; family Leuciscidae; genus Gila; species Gila robusta. The sequence goes on along the minus strand of JAVALU010000114.1, from coordinate 44,300 downwards.
TGTACTGTATTCCTCATTTGTGAACTGCTAATTGTGAACTTGGTGACAAGACAGACAAGCACATTCACCACCATTTAGAGGTCAGAATTAGAGCCACAAGACTTTCAAATGAGTGTTTAATATTGCCTGAGACATATTTAGAGGAAATAAGAAATGCATGTTAGTTTGCAAACTCTGGAAATGCCAAGTGAGCTCATCCAGCAAGTCACGAACAGAACTCCCAAAAGACATGCACATAAGGGGCAATGCAGTCAGCAATGCAAACTTAAAAATCACTAGAACATGTGCAAGAAACCAGCAATCCAAATACAAAATAAATGTGATAAAAGAGGACATTGACAGCACTGAAAGTGGGAGAAATCACAGGACAAGTTCTTGGGTGCAGTTAACAAGGAAACAAGGCAAGTGCACTGGACTGACTGCACAATTGAAAATAGGTCAGACACCACTTTCAGAGCGATACAGGAGCTGAAGCATGTGTGACAAGTGAGGAGACATTCAAACAGACGTCACCAAAGAAAGAACAGCTCCAGCTGAGGCTTCATATTCAGAGGCCTGAGGTTGTGAAAGTACCGTTGTTGTAGTCGAGATAAGCTCATTCGAGTCCGAGTCCAGGCCAAGAGACGGCGTCACTTTTTCATCTTACAATTCTGTCTTCTTTTCTCACAAATGAGTGATATAAAGTCACAATTGCAAGTTATAAAGTCGCAATTGCTAGATATAAATTATGACTTTATAACACGCAATTGGGAGATATAAAGTCAGAATTGCATGATATAAAGTCGCAATTGCGTGTTATAAAGTCATAATTGTGAGATATAAACTTGCGAGTCTGAGGAAAAAGTCAGTCTTTTTTACCTTAGAATTGGAATTTATAACACGCAATTGCGACTTTATATCTCGCAATTCTGAGAAATAAAGTCAGAATTGTGAGATGTAATGTCCTAATTGTGAGATAAAAAGTCGCAATTATCTTTCAAAATGTTTTATTCTGTGGCGGAAACAAGCTTCCATACTGAGCAGATCATATGAGCGCAAAACATATCTGTGTCTCACTGTCATATCCAAATGCTCCAGAGTGCATGAAAATATGGTCTTGGTCTCAGACTGTAGACAGACTTGAGGCAGAGACAGGTTTAGAGAACTACAACACTAGAATGTACTTTCAGGGAACGGAGCCTTCTGAGTCAGGCAGCAGCTACAGAGATGGCACTAGTTGAAATGAATTAAAAGATGTGTCTCAGCAGGGTGGAAAGATGATAACATTGAAAAGAGGAGGTGAGCTCTATGCCACGCATGCAGCACTTTAAGTAGCCCTCTTTCTGCTACCCAAAGTGAAAGCTGAACTCAACCGTATGGAGCAAGAATACCCCCTTGATGAAGTAACAAGACATGATGTCGGTAATCAAGTCCCGCAGAGATGCCCCCATCCGTGTCGATTTAGGCAGCAAAGAGGGTGAAATTCATTCTTCCCACTGCAGTGGATTTAATTGTTAAACTCTCCGGCGCTTGTTTATTTAGCTCCTCACACAATCAAGTGAGTTTTATCAGATTCCTCTCGATGAAGTTACAAGCTGACCACTTAATCACTCCTAATGTTTCCCATTTTGAATTATCACCAGTCCAGAAAATTGTCGAAGAAAAACAACAGAGCTGGCATGTGATCAGCTAAGGACAAAAAAAAAAAAAAAAAAAGGAAAACCTAACCCACCCATTTAAAATCATTACAAAATAATAATAATAATTATTTTTATGTATTCATTTTATTTTACAAATAAAAAAAAAATATTTCGAATAATTTTCTAATTTTGAAGAATCAATATTGATTCTTAAATCACAAGAATCGATCTTTCAGTCTGTTTTTAGTTGATAAATGAACAAAGTTTTGTAGCGTGCCTCCCACCCAATAAGTCGCAATAAGCTTTGTGCTCTGTTACTTCTGATATGAAAGTCTTAGCTTTCAAATTCTGTCAATTTTATTACAAAAAATTGCACAATAAATCCTGTTTTGTACTCTTTAAATTGGTGTGACAGATCGCTGTTGCGCATCTGTTCAAGCAAAGCAGCAGCACATAGCACACGTGACCTGAACATCTCTTCCATTTTACAACTAATTACTGCACAAAATAAACATGAACATATATTGAAAAATGCAGCAGAACTTACCGAAATCGGTATCATGTCAATGTAATCGCTCAGTGTTTTAACCATGGAAAGTAATTAAAAATGTATTATTTTAACTTTATTGTTTTAAAAAATTCCTTTAGGTGTAATTTAAATGTAAGTAGCCTACAAACACGGCTTCCTGTATAGTTTACAGAATTAGTTATTTATAGTTACATATTTTTTTTTCCTTGAGGAAATTTGCCATGAACTGTACCTGATAGGCCCCAATTAATCAATATTGAATCAACCTGAATCGGAAACTAATCGCATGCTTGTGAATCGAAATCAAATCGAATCGTGAAATTTGTGTCAATGCCCAGCCCTACTTTACAAGGATTAAGTTCTTGTCTTTACTGAAAGAGAAAAATACCTCCAGAATAATAAAGACCTTGATAACGGTCCTGATCAAGTTCATGCAGTTCAGTTGCAATACAGAGCTTGATCCTGAGAAGAGACTGGCTGTAGCTGAGGAACTCTCATGGGGCCCAGATCACACAGCGGAAAGCACTGCAAGCCACGTTGAGAGGCTACACAGGCTGCTTCTGTGGTCAATAAGGCTACGTTCACACTGCAGGCTGAAACGACCCAATTCCGATTTTTTGCCCCTATGCGACCTGTATCTGATCTTTTCATGACAGTCTGAACGACAAAGATCCGATCTTTTCAAATGCGACCCAGGCCACTTGGGTATGTGGTCCAAATCCGATATGTATCCGATCTTTTGAAATGCGACTTCAATCTGAACGGCAAGGTCACATGTATCCAACCCGCACATCATTGATATGCGACAAACGTCATAATTCTGCGTTGAAGTAGGCGGGAATGAGAAGATAAACAGCAACTATGGTGGACGATGCTGAGACCAGTCAATGGAAGGGAAGCGAGGTTTCTGATTTAATTAATATTTGGGGGGACAGCTCTATTCAGGCCATGTTTAGCTACTTCCGCAAACAACAAGTGATGTCGTTGACCGTTGAGTACTCTTCTACGCATGCGGGTCACTTCTGGGTCATTTCACGTTCACGTTCACGTTCACACAGGAGATCACAAAAGGTCGCATTTAATTCGAAATGTGAACGGCCTTGCAAAAAAATCTGATTTTTTCAAAAAATCGGAATTGAGCATTAAGCCCCTGCAGTGTGAACGAGGCCTAAGTCCTCCGAAAATGAAGCTCACCAGGGTGAACAGTCAATTAGATGCCACGCTGCAGCCAGGATTCAGATTCATAATAAACGGGTGGCCAGAATATACAGCGAGTACATTCAAGGTCGGGAACATTTGTCAGAACTTTGGCTAACGTTCTGGCAAGGTTCTCTTAAAGTTATAAACAAACACCTTTGCCGTAACGTTAATACAATGTTTGTGCAAAGTTATCTGGTCTTTAATTACTTTAGCACAAAAACATTATTTACACTTTTTTTTTTAAATGCTACTATTACTGAGAACAGTCGAAAGGAACATTCCCATAATGTTTGCAGAATGATAAAATGTAATGTTTCCTTAACATCTGCATAACCAAGAACATATTTAAACATTTTTAAAACATTAAAAATACTGGCCGTTTTGAACGTTCAGGGAACATTAAGTAATAAAATTTTCTTTCACTTAATGGGAACGTTAGCAAAAAGTTCTTAGAATATATTTGTGTTAGCTGGGTAGTCCTTGACAAAATTCACAATAGACATCAAGGCTTACACAGGTGTCATGAAAGAGCTTGGTGGCCGTTATTTCACTGCATAAAATTCATGCAGTGAATGCAGTGAGACAAGGGCAGCACTACTGATCTCAAGAGAATAACCCTGTGGACCGGGGGAGAAAATAGTGATATATCTGTGTGAACTAGTAGGATTAGATTACAATTCCAGATACATTGAGATCCTAACACTCACTACTTCTCCAGAATCCAGGTCACTGAAAATACATTGCTCTTTGGCATTGTATGCACGTTTTCTACTTAGCCCACAGAACCCGCATGCAATATAAAACATTACTTTTCAAAGTTGTAAATAAAACAAAGGTTAATGGAGACTTGTTTTAGAAGAAAATACTATTTCAGTCTTCTACTTTAAAATTTCACATTTAATTTAATGTTCAAATATTTGTGAAATGTACAAGCAATTTCTATGTTTCAAAGAAAATACAACACAGATCCAGATCACACTATACATGTTAGAAACATTTGAAACCAGCCTGGCCAGAAGAGCAAAAGTCAGAATTAAAAACAACAACAACAACAACAACAAAACAACAATTCAGCCATTTTGGGCTGCAAAAAAATCAGAAGAAGAAAAAATCCTAATGGGAATAATAAGTGAACATTGTGCTTTATTAGCCTGTGTTATAAAACTTAATTCATGTTGACTCATGTTAAAGAGCCCCTGTGGTGAAAATCAAGTTTTTAATGTTGTTTATATGTCTATGTGGTGTTTTAAATATGCTTTAAGACAAACCATGTGCAAATTCATAAGTCAACACCATTGCTGAGTATTTTCTAATTAAAACTGCAGTGAAAAAAAAGACAGTCTCTCTCAAAATGCGTTTTGAAATCGCCGATGTTGATCAATCCAGTCAACGTGAGGGCAGTCTTTAACATATCATTAACTGCTGCGAAGCAGTGGAATCTCAAGTGAAGCCAGGTTATCCAAGTATATTTTTTCTGTTGATATGAAAAATTGTGTACACTTAGATATAGCGGATTAATTGTGTATATGATGTATATTACGATGTTATGATGAACTATATGCCTTTCTCCACTGACGTTCTGAGTTGTTCAAAGCGTCTAAGGATGCTGATTTTTAGAAGGCAGCTGTCTGACTCTGAGATGGCGTACGGGAAAATTATTAGCTTGATAATGTAGCTTAATTATTAGCTTAATTATTAGCTTGATTATTAGTTTGATAACGTAGTCGAGCTAATCATATTAATTACCGTTATGTGTCCGACGTCGTAAAGAGCGATACATATAATGCATTACCATTCTGATACATCGACCCTGTATAATTCACTCTTCCACTTCTTCAGAATCAGTTTCTGGTAAAAAAAACAAAAACATATATGGCTAATTAAACCAGTATTTCTACTTGCCATTGTGCAGCGTTTACTACAATAAAGTTGACGAGTGGATCAGATATTCTGAGCTGTGTGAGTGAGTGGAGGTGGGGCTAATTTGCATATTCATGAATCTGCCTATAGGCTATGGAGCGAATTATGTGCCATAATTAAACAAACAAATACAGCATTTTGCAAACAAACTCGATCTGCTTCGTAAGGCACACGTGCACATTTGCACACACATGCAAGGTCTATCGCTCTCTCCTCTCTGTCGTGCGTGCGCTACACGGTTTGGAGCTCGCGAACTCTAGATTCCGAGAGATTTTAACTAATTTACGGGCATCAGTGAGCCGCTATCAATATGCAGATTTTATAGGTTTATTTTTTTAAACAATTCAGCGCAACTCCAAAAGGAGGACAAATGAGTGTCCGGCTTGAGGCTGCGCCGGACGCCGGACAGGGGGCTTAAAATCCGGACTGTCCGGCCAAAATCCGGACGTATGGCCACCCTATTTTTATGAGATCTCTCGGCTCGATTTTCTCACAAATGTGTGCAGGCAGATTTTCTCACAAATGCGTCCAGGCAGATTTTCTCACAAATGTGTGCAGGCAGATTTTCTCACAAATGTGTCCAGGCAGATTTTCTCACAAATGCGTCCAGGCAGATTTTCTCACAAATGCAGTTGCGCAATTTCCTCTTCTAAAACAGTAGATGGCGCTAAGATAGGGGATTAATTTAGCGCTAGTCTCCCGGGAGAAGCACTGATTTGAAATGCGTGCTTGCCTTTGCCTACAGCTGAGGAAAATAACGGTGAACAGGTGAGATTCTATCTTACTGTATCTATAATTTACCTTTTTGAGGTTTTCTTTTGCAAAATGTTATTACAAATATAGACAGAAATCCACATTAGCACTTCACTCTCTCTAGGATAGAGGAAGCTGAAAGCTCTGCCATCATATGTTGCTTTTTTACATTTTTGTAAAAACATTACATTTACTGAACAAGTCTATTTCTTTTGTTCTCCATATGAGTTCTCCAATGAGAACATTTAATTTAATTGAAAGGAGGGTCCCACTTATTTATTTATTTAGTTGGAATTCAGTCAGCTTAACTGTTAATGTAATAAAAAAATGAATGACAAAACAAAACAATATACAATTGTTTCTTAACTTGCCTCTGACATATGCAGTGCCCAAATTATTTTTGGACAGACAAATAAAACCCTCCTTTCAATTAAATGAAATGTTCTCATTAATTTATGGAGAATGAAAGAAATAGACTTGTTCAGTGTAGACACAATCACTAATTTAGTCATTTTGCACGCGTCCGATAGGAAAAATGTAAAAACAACATTATGATGGCTCAGTTTATAGATTCCTCTATCCTAGAGTGAAGTGCTACTAAGTAGTACTAATGTGGATTTCTGTCTAGATATGTAATAACATTTTGCAAAAGAAAACCTCAAAAAGGTAAATTATAGATACAGTAAGATAGAAACTCACCTGTTCACCGCTTATTTTCCTCAGCTGTAGGCAAAGGCAAGCACGCGTTTCAAATCAGTGCTTCTCCCGGGAGACTAGCGCTAAAATTAATCCCCTATCTTAGCGCCATCTACTGTTTTAGAAGAGGAAGTTGCTCAACTGCATTTGTGAGAAAATCTGCCTGGACGCATTTGTGAGAAAATCGAAGCTGAGAGATTATGGGATGAATATAGTATCAAAATGATTAACACGTGCAAGCACACTTATCAATGAACTTGATACATGTTGCAGAAATGTTTTATCCATGCCTTTCAACTTGCGTGTGCAAAATTCAAAATTGAATGAATGTGTAGCAATTTGTACAAATAGAGACATTTTTGTGAATACAAATGTTTTCTTTTGTATTAGTGTATCATAATTTGTGCATGCAACAAAGAAGATGTGCATGTGTGGATCAGGTGACGCGCGTGCATTCATTGAGTTCTTTTCTGAGTCGATCTCATTTGATTCATTTGGATTTTGAGACTTTCTTTTCGCTGTTTTTAAGCATTTCACAACCCACACACAAACAACTACAAATGAATAGGCCTGGTGCTAATTATTAATGTGTGCACAACTACCCATTTATTTGACAAATTCACAAATGTGCGTCGCTACATTTAAACTAATACAATACAACTTGTGTGTGCAAAATCCAGAATCACATGAATGTGCAGCATTTTGTACAAATAGAGACATAGTTGTTAATACAAAACCTCAATTTTGTATTAATGTAGGCAGAATTTGTGCATGCAACAAGTAAGATGTGCATTTGTGGATGAGGTGACACGCGTGCATTCATTGACTCGTTTCTGAGTCGATCCTATTTGATTCATTTGGATTTTGAGACTTTCATTTCGCCGGTTTCGCCTTGCACGATCCACACACACTGTCTGAGAAAACCTGCTACCACTAGATGGCAGTATTCTGCTAAAACAGACAACGGCAGCGTAATCAAGCGTGATCCCCATTTAAAACGCATAATGTGAGTGATATTAAATTGAAGCACCAAATTTAGTACACAATATAGGCCTACTACCTTATTAATAAAGCATACTTTATAGAGGCAATCAGATTATGAACAGCACACATAGAAAACCATTATAAAACGCTTCACGTGCAATAGCGCATTGCATGTTCAATAAGGTGTATCGGCTACTGAGTTTTAATATCACCGTCTTACTGCATTGACGTTAAGCTTTTTCGTAATAATAGGCTCTATGGGAGGAAAACTATATAGCCTTCAGACAAGAGCCTATATGAACTCGACGCGCAACATTTCACGTTAATGGCATTTTCCTTCCTGAGCCTGTTAAAAAGAAAAAACTTAACATGAAATTCTGCAGTTGCGTTTAACTTTGCATGGGTAGGGGAGAGCAACCGGTCCGAGAGCGCATTAAAGTAAGTTTTATGTTTGATATTCGCCGCATTTTCTAAAGGGACCATCTGCAAATTCCACTCACAGTCAAAAAAAATATCAACGTCCAGTCATTCATTCAAATGAACGATACCAAGGTTATAGTAAATGCCTAGTGGACAGACTGACTTAGCCTACTGTATGTCCAGCCAATATCTCGATTGAACAGTAACAAAAAAAGAATTACTGTAAATTGTTTTTCTATTCATGTTCCAAAGGTTGTAGTACGTTCCTAGTGATAGTCAGGTGAGATTTTGCATTATTGATCTGTAGTACCAAAAACCCTTTTGGTGAATTACAGTAATTTTTTATAAAAAAGTAATTGTTTACTGTAAATAGGCTACATGAAGGGAGGTATTGGGACAATTTCACCTGTAGTAAGCCAGTCTAGTCACTAGGAACATACTACAACCATTTTGAACATGAAAAAACCCTTTTGGTGAATTACATTATTTTTCTGCAGAATACAGGCTACATAGGCTACATGAAGGGAAGTATTGTCCAAATTTGACTTGTAAGTCAGTCTTACAGGAACCTTCTACGAGCTTTGGAATTTGAAAATGTCTGTTTTTAAATATTAAAAGTTATTTTAATTAAAAAAAGTATACGTTTTAACGCACATAGTGGAATTGGCAGACGTTCCCTTGTGCATCATGAGCTGTGGTAGCGCGTCAAAGCATTCTCATGTAGGCTATGCAGCTATACACACGTAGTAGCCTACTGATTTTCAATTAATATTTAATGTCGATATACAATGGTTGCATATTGTTAAAACTCATCGTGCTCACTGATCTATATAATGACATTCTATATAGATCAGTGATCGTGCTATATTAAGACTATATAACAGTGGCAGGCCAAGGGTAAAGGGAAAATCGTCTTTTAACATTTAAAAACACACATTTTCAAATTCCAAAGCTTGTGCTACAAGCTTTGGAATTTAAAAATGTCTGTTTTGTTCTGTTTTGAAAATGTCTGCTACAATGTGTAGTCATAAAAAAATAAGCCTATAATATGAACGCAACTGCGAAATTTCATGTTAAGTTTTTTCTTTTTAACAGGCTCAGGAAGGAAAATGCCATTACCCAGCTGGCATTTTAACGTCGAGTCACTGTTGAATCAACGTCAGGTGCCAGTGTTGGATAACCGTTGAATTTTGTTTAGATTTTGCAAATCAGATTGCAAATTGGATTTTGGAACAACGTTATTTTTCTACTGATATATTTCATGGTTTTCATAAAAGTCATGGTTGTAAAAAATAATGTTGATTTGACGTAGGCCTACAACTAAATTTTTTTTTTTATATTTCTATGTTGAATCCGTAGTGAGTCAACAACACAACTTCAACTATTTGGTGTTCAACGTTGTTTTAACGTTGAAGTAATGTTTTTTCATAAACTGACATTATTTCAACCACATTTAAACGTTTAATGTCAGTCGAATGCCAGCTGGGTAACGTGAAATGTTGCGCGTCGAGTTCATATAGGCTCTTGTCTGAAGGCTATATAGTTTTCCTCCCATAGAGCCTATTATTACGAAAAAGCTTAACGACAATGCAGTAAGACGGTGATATTAAAACTCAGTAGCCGATACACCTTATTGAACATGCAATGCGCTATTGCACGTGAAGCGTTTTATAATGGTTTTCTATGTGTGCTGTTCATAATCTGATTGCCTCTATAAAGTATGCTTTATTAATAAGGTAGTAGGCCTATATTGTGTACTAAATTTGGTGCTTCAATTTAATATCACTCACATTATGCGTTTTAAATGGGGATCACGCTTGATTACGCTGCCGTTGTCTGTTTTAGCAGAATACTGCCATCTAGTGGTAGCAGGTTTTCTCAGACAGTGTGTGTGGATCGTGCAAGGCGAAACCGGCGAAATGAAAGTCTCAAAATCCAAATGAATCAAATAGGATCGACTCAGAAACGAGTCAATGAATGCACGCGTGTCACCTCATCCACAAATGCACATCTTACTTGTTGCATGCACAAATTCTGCACTACATTAATACAAAATTGAGGTTTTGTATTAACAACTATGTCTCTATTTGTACAAAATGCTGCACATTCATGTGATTCTGGATTTTGCACACACAAGTTGTATTGTATTAGTTTAAATGTAGCGACGCACATTTGTGAATTTGTCAAATAAATGGGTAGTTGTGCACACATTAATAATTAGCACCAGGCCTATTCATTTGTAGTTGTTTGTGTGTGGGTTGTGAAATGCTTAAAAACAGCAAAAAGAAAGTCTCAAAATCCAAATGAATCAAATGAGATTGACTCAGAAAAGAACTCAATGAATGCACGCGCGTCACCTGATCCACACATGCACATCTTCTTTGTTGCATGCACAAATTATGATACACTAATACAAAAGAAAACATTTGTATTCACAAAAATGTCTCTATTTGTACAAATTGCTACACATTCATTCAATTTTGAATTTTGCACACGCAAGTTGAAAGGCATGGATAAAACATTTCTGCAACATGTATCAAGTTCATTGATAAGTGTGCTTGCACGTGTTAATCATTTTGATACTATATTCATCCCATAAGAGATCTCATAAAAAGCCAAGTGTCTCACAATCAAAACAGACAGATATGCATTTGTATGCACTAGATTTGGTATTTGTTCAATGGTTACATGCAATTTGTAGGATGGTTTGTATTTATTTGTGAAATATTATCTAGGCTCATTTATTTTTATTTGCAAAACACAATACATATTTGTTACAACACTGCATTTTCACACAAATTGACCTTTGTACTTGAACATTGCTTTATGTTTGTTTGCGAGTCGATTTTTCCTTTGCAAAGCAGATCGAGTTTGTTTGCAAAATGCTGTATTTGTTTGTTTAATTATGGCACATAATTCGCTCCATAATAGGCCTACTAAATGAAGCAACGGTGTAGAGTATGATGTCACGGATACACCTTGCGATACACCCCAACCAGCATCAACTCAACACACCTGGTCACGCTCATCATCCCCTGAATACTGATTAGCCTACTCACCACCTGCACTGCATCACGAACTTACCACGCTGCACACAGGATTTAAGCTTCAGTCTCTCCATTGTTCTCTGTCCGGTCTCGTCTAGCGACGCGTGTGACTCACCCGGTTCCTCATGCTTCTCTGGTTCCAGGATTCCCTTGTGCTCGCAGCAAGTATACTCAAGTTTATCACTAACCACTCTCCTGTGTGTATTTCCAAGCAGCCATTGTGTGCGGCGGTGCTTCAGGATTCTCCAGTCTGATTCTCCGAGTTCTTCTGTGCATCTACGGACCTCGTATCTCCTCTCTGCATTCAAGTTGGAAGTTTATTCAAGTCCGCTCTCAGTTCGTGTGTCTTCGGATCGGTGTTTCCATTCAAGTGTCTACGTATCTGCATTCAAGTTCTAAGTACTTCCGTGTCTGCCTTTAAGCCCTGATTTATCACCAAGTCTACTTCTGAGTTCAAAGTATTCAAGAGACTATTTCTGTTCCAGTTATTTCCTGTTTTCGTTTCAGTGTGGGTCTCGAAGCCTTCTATGAGATCGAATATTGCAACAGGTGTATAAATAAGTCTGTTTACCATATTCCTTGTGTCCTCATCCTTCTAGTAGTGTGACATATGAAGTATCTTAAGGCATGATTTTTTTATTTTTTTTTTCACAGGAATTTTTTTTTTTTTTTTTTTTTTTTTTAAATATGTAATTTTGGTGATTAAAGATGTTTAAAGGAATACAATGAATGACTACAGGGGGACTTTAGTTTGTGTTTGATGTATTTCATAATCCATGGTAACTAGATGTTTTAATTGGAAAAATACAGAGCATAACTTCAAAAATGTTTCTGTATTCACTTAGATCTGCCTCCATTTAGTTTGTCCACAATGCCTTTTTCTTTTCTTTTTTACGATCCAATAATTTCCTGATGGACAAAAAAGTCCCATCCAGACCTGGCTTCCTTGTTAGATGATAATACTCATTCATATACTTCAGTAACTGTCTAACATTTCATAAAAAAAAGTTAACATCACGTTTTTGGCAAGCAGGGAGGGTCAAGGGCCGTGAGAGGGCGTGATTACTGATGAGCGCCGCCTGCGCGACGCACCGGTCTCGTATCTCTCACGGAGGAGCTACGGAAGCATAAAAGGAGGAGCAACGACAGTGAAGGACGAGAGAGGACCAGGCCTGGACTAGTTATGTTTTGTGTTTGTTTTATTTTTGGATTATTAAAGTCTTTAAATGTTCGCCAGTTCCCGCCGCCTCCTTCCCATAACAACTAACCTCATTACAACGTTAAAGGGATAGGGATACCAAAAATGAAAATTCTGTCATCATGTACTCATTTTTGGATGAACTATCCCTTTGAGCCACGGTGCTCACACAGGTGACAGGCAAATTGCATAATTTGTCTGCCCAGTTCACCCCTCTTCTGCCTGATGCATTTGCCCTCTTTACAGTTCAGACTGTGAATAAAAAGGCCAAAAAGAGAAATGATCTCACCCGTAGCGTGTTGATCTGTGTGCTGCTGTTGAAAAAATCCCAGATCAAATCTTTATTCTGCAGCCATGCCTCTGCCAGTTCGCCAACTTTAGCCACGGCGTCAAAGGTGCGGTTGGCCTGGTGACAAACAGATTGCATTGTGGAACACAGTTCAGAACACTTAGTGTAGGCACTTCATCTCATTGAAATACTTGGATTTGGTTGGCCAATTGCTGCATTGAATGGTCACATATTTTATATATCACTATACCACTGTATATATTTTAGCATTGCTCATGGCAAAATACAGGTGCTATTTTCATATCTCTTGTATCAGTATCCAGTCACTTATAAAAAAAAAAAAAAAAAAAAAACACTAGATTACGTCCTCACAGGTTTATAGTCTCTTCAGGTGTGTAGTTCTCTTTAAAGGTCTCCTTCCAAGTGCCAGATTCATGAAACATTCTTAAAAATGAAGTTCTCCTAAACAGCTATAAACAATTTTCTATTTTAGGAATAATAATGTTAAAAATAATTTGTATTCCCAAAAACATTTCTTAAAGTGGCACTATTTTAGAATTTTCAGTTAATGCTTGTAAACACAACATTCAAATTTGGCCCCTCCTTGCTGGCGGATCTGTAATAACCCTCTGTCGATCTGACTGTCCTTGGGCAGGGTTACAAAAATGCAGAAGTATAATCTGTAGTTTTCACGAAAGCCCTTGCTGACAAATAAATATGAATTTCTCGATCCAGGTAACACATAGAATGAGTAAACATTGTAAAATATACTACTGACATCGTAACAAAGCAGCATGAAAATCAGCGAAGTTACACTTTGACTTATTTCTTATTTTCATGAATCCAGCAGCAGCTCATCCCTGTACACGTGCTAAAACATGACCTGGGCCCTATGATAACTAAGGTCCTCTGTTTCAAGCATACATAATCCAATGGATGTTCTTTCAATGTAGCTGCATCTCATGAACAGGAAACAGATTAATACAGAAAAAACATCTGTACAATCACTGATTCAATTCTCTGTGGATTTCTCTTTTCTCTTCTGCGGTGTCAAAGCGCACAAACTAGCATAAACACATTTGCGATTCTGAGCTTGTTAAGTGCACATCCATCCTTGTTACACCAATTTACATCTTACGCAATATGAGTCTATGTTCTCTTTATTCAGGCTAAATCATGGCCATGTATTTAAAAGATGCAGTGCATTAACTTTCCACTGGCCACTGCTCTTCTGTGCGTATGTGTGGTGAGCAGGACGAGGCCGAGGCCGAGGCCGGTGGCGTGATTAACGATGAGCGCCACCTGCCTCGTATCTCTCACGGAGGAGCGGAAGCATAAAACGAGGAGCGACGACAGTGAAGGATGAGAGAGGACAGGCCTGGACTATTTTTGTTATGTTTCTGTTTTAATATATGTGGCAGCAGACGTCCGTGAGGGACTGGTGCCTTTACTTTCGTTTTGTTGTTTGTTTATTTTATGTTATTAAATTAAATGTCACCGGCCCACCGGTGGACCCACAGCCATTACATATTTAAAACAGTAATATCCTAGACTAAACCTAAACTAATCTTGACAACCTATATATCATTTGAATGCTTACAATCTCTAGATTTCATATTTGACTGATTTTCAAAATAAGTTACAGAGGAGCCGTAATTTATCAATTTGCAACAAGAATATTTTCATACTAAGGCGTGTTTAGACCTTTATTTTGAAATAGCGATGAACATGAAAAATCATGAAAGAATGGTAGAAACCTCAGTTTGTTTTCATGCCAAAAGTTCAAAAGATAACATCCATTCATTTTTTTTTTTTTAAAAAGGTCTGAAAATTCTTAAATATAAAGAAAAAAATAATAGATTCACCATTTGTGATGTGGAAGCGAATAATACTTCTGAATAGGATGTCTATGAAAATTGTGGAAATATATGGTAAAATATATGGTAATGGAGCCTGGTTGTCACCTATTGAAAAAGTTTGGTACTGCGCCCAAACAAAATCTTACTGAAAGCTTATTTTTGAGATATCAACCTAAAAATTGAAACACAACTTTGATTTTCTTGCAGTTTTAGAGTCCAACATGTTTTGAAAATATATATTTTATATAAAATATGAATAATAAAATTTTTACATTGTACATTTTCAAAAACTCTTCTATAACTTTTTTTCTGTTTCACTTTCTGAATTTATTTCACAGACAAAAATCTGCCTTCTTGAATTACAACCATTTAAGTTTGGTTAAGATTTGCCAGTTCCCACTTTCTTCTTCCCATAACAAAGAACTTTGATACAGTATGTTTTTGTTTGTGTGCGTACCTCTGTAACGATGCTCCGCGTAACATTTGTGTTGGGTGCGTAGAGGATTTTTCCTAGCAGAAAGGGCCTGAAGGTTCTCCAGAACAGACGCAGGCTGGACGAGCTCTCCAGTGTGTCCGTCAAGTTTTTACAGAACTCACCTGCAAAGACAGAAGAGTGGATATACATAAAAAAAACATTACTGAAGAAGCAGATTCAGATGCACGCAAGCTCAGACTCGAGCTTTGACTCCAATAATGTTCTTCTCGCGCATCAAGCAAGCACGGTTTCCATTTATCATATTTGATGAGATCTATGTTTGTTGATCTGTGTGATCATAATGGAATAAAAGTCTCATATCTCTCTCTTTAGGAGACTTGGATTGAATAGCTTGATTCATATGGATTAGTTTTACGATGCATTCAACATTTTCAATATTTCAATGGATGGGAAAATGATAAGAGAATAACCATAAAAAAATACTTTTATTAGTTGGAATTAAATAAACTTTAACTGAAATAATATAAAATATAAAAAACTTAAACTTATTTTATTGTTTTAGCTAGTTGCCAAAGGCAGCATTTCTCATTTTTATGTAACTTAACTTAAAGTACTAAAATAACTAAAACAAAAATTTATAAAAACTATATAAACACATAAAAAATAATAAAAATGAAATTACGAAAAACGTGTTTTTTGGGGCAGTCGTAGTGTCACAATGGAAATGATCCGGCTGCGTCTGTGTTCTTTAATTTGCACATCGTCAGTAGATCACGCACAAAACTTTCCACTCCCCTTGGCTCTTTTTTGGGATTGTGCTCACGCTAATTTAGTAAATCTGGCCCTTGGCCATCACATCGTCACTTTAATTGTAACAATCAGATTACCTTTTTATGTAGCAAGTAAAGTTTCTAATTTATACATTTACAAATTAATATTCAAGTTACTTTTTAGTTTAATTAATTTGCTTAAATCCTGGGGACAGAGAGCGCGCTGACACATTCACTTGGATCATAAAGGCGGAAACACCTTAAAATGCTCTTATAATACTCAAATATAATTTCTGATGAGAATTGTTAATGCGTTATTTTTACATAAACTTACACACATTTTATTAGTTTTTGAAACATCAAAAATATTGGGCTTTTCCCAGACCGAAATGTGTGAAATCGAGTGATCTTGAAATATGAAGTAAGTAGTAAGTAAGTAAAATTTATTTTTATAGCACATTTAAACACAGCTTGCACTGACCAAAGTGCTGTACAAAGCGCAATAGCCACAAAATAATAAAATAAAATAAATACAATTACAATTACAAACATAGCACAGTAAGACAGTTAAAACGCAGGGAAGGCCAATGTAAATAAGTGAGTTTTGAGCCTGGTTTTGAAAATTGTGATAGATGAAGCATTTCTGATGTCAGGTGGCAGTTGGTTCCACAGCTGAGGGCCAGCGATAGAAAAGGCTCTATCACCTTTTTGTTTGAGCCAGGACAAGGGACATGGAGGAGACCTTGGCTGGAAGATCTAAGGGACCTGGGAGCTACATGCGGATTAATAATACCAGCTATGTAGCTAGGGGCCAGGGCGTGAAGAGCTTTAAAAACCATCAACAGCATTTTAAATTGTATCCTAAACTGGACAGGAAGCCAGTGCAAGGAGGCTAGAACCGATGTAATGTGTTCACGCTTTTTTGTATTTGTGAGCCACTGCATTTTGGACCATCTGAAGCCGTGCGACCAGTGTCAGAGGAAGACCAAAGTAAAGAGAGTTACAATAGTCTAGCCGAGAGGTTATGAAGGCATGGATAACTTTTTCTAGATCATTGTATGACAAAAAAGACTTGAGTTTTGAAATTATTCTTAATTAATAAAAACTAGTCTTTACAACAGATGATATTTGTTTGTGCAGGTTAAGATGGGAGTCTAAAATAACACCCAGATTACGTGCATGTGCTTTAACATAGGGGGCAAGGGAGCCAAGGTTGGCAGGAATGGAATTCTTTGATTTTGAAGGGCCAAAGACAATAACTTCAGTTTTGTTATCATCTAACTGAAGGAAATTGTTTGCCATCCAGATTTTAATTTCTTTCAAACAGTCTAAAAGAGGCTGCATGGAGTTGCCAGATTTAAGTGGGATGTACAGTTGGGAGTCATCTGCATAAAAATGGAATGAAATATTGAATTTTCTGATTATGTTACCTAAGGGGAGCATGTAAAGACAGAAAAGTATTGGACCCAAAATGGATCCTTGGGGGACACCATAAGACACAGGGGCAGAGGATGAAGAATACTGGCCTATGGATACAGAAAAAGATCTTTGGTGGAGGTATGAGTGAAACAATTTAAGAGCTATACCCTTAATACCAACCCATTGTTCGAGACGCTCTAGTAATAGACTATGGTCTACAGTGTCAAATGCAGCACTAAGATCCAACAGGACCAGGATGGCATTATCACCTGAGTCAAGAGTGAGCAACAGGTCATTTGTCACCTTTAACAGGGCTGTCTCAGTGCTGTGACGGGCTTTGAACCCAGATTGAAATGGCTCTAGGATCTCTGTTGAGTTGAGGTATGGAAGCAGCTGTGTTAAAACCACCTTCTCCAAAATTTTAGAGATAAATGGCAGTTTGGAAATATAGGCCGGAAATTATTATGACATTTTGCATTCAAATTATGTTTCTTTAGCATAGGCTGGACAACCGCATGCTTGAAACATGTAGGAACAGTGCCGGTTGCAAGGCAAGAGTTAAGAATAAATTGAATGGTGGGACCAGTAGCATCAAACGCATCTTTGATAATCTGTGAAGGGATAGGATCATGTGGAGCTGTTGATGGTTTCATATGCTTTACAATTTCACATAGATCAGTGTAGGACACTGCTTGAAATTGGTCAAAAGTTGCTGTGGCAATGGGGAAACGTGGTGGTATTTCAGATACAACTGGAGTGAACGGTGTTCTGATGTGGTCAATTTTCTCAGTGAAAAACTTCAAGAACTCCTCACAGCTATTGGTGGATGCCTCAACCTCTGAAGAGACTTGGGGGTAAACAATTGAATTTATGGTATTAAATAAAATTCAAGGGCGATGGGAATGTTTGCTTATAATGTCAGATAAATACTTAGCCCTGGCTTTTTTAGCTGCAGCTTGGAAATTGGCCTGGGAAATTCTGTATATTTCTAGAGAGACTGAGAGGTGATCCTTTTTCCACTTACGCTCAGCTCTTCGACAAACCTGCCTGAGATGGCGGGTGGAATCGTCGAGCCACTGTTGAGATTTAAAATTAGGGCGTCTGAGTTTAAGAGGGGCCACAGTTTCAAGAATAGCTGAACAAGATGTGTTGAAGGAGGATATTAGCTCATCAGGGCTCAAGAGGTGATCATAGGCAGTGATAGAGGCAGTGACATCATTTCCCAAGTAGCATTCAGAAAACTTATTTACAGTAAAAGGGTTAATATGGCGAGAATAATGGCCAGAAGTTCTGGCTGTATACAGTGAGCTAAATAGTGTAACATTGAACACAATAGGCACATGGTCAGAGAGAAATGCATCCTCAATGCTTAGCCTATATTATCAATGGAAAACCCATGGGATAAAATCAAATCAAGGGTGTGCCCATGCACATGGGTCGTCTGATTTATGTGCTGAAGGCGGCCAAATGACTCCATTACATGGCAAAACTCACCAACCAAGGGTTTACCTGGGCAACATACATGAATATTAAAATCACCCAAAATCAACAAACGGTCATAGGATGTTGCATAATGAGACAGAAAGTCTGAGAATTCTTTTATGAAGTGTTTATTCGGTTTGGGAGGCCTGTAAACAAGTGCGCATATCAATGGTGTGGTGGCAGATTCTACTTTTACGCATTGTACTTCAAAGGAAGAAAAGCTCCCAGCTGAGAGTGTTTGTACCAACGTCGGGTGGCATCTGTAGTGAGAGCCAAGACGCCCAGTGGAATGTAGCTCTAAAGAGTTTTGGATATGCAGCAGTATAGAGCGATCATAAGTCCTTAGGGCATCGGTGTAGTGCCAAAACGACAACAGGAGGAACACAAACAGACACAACAGCACGCGGACAGGTAGGAGCTGACAGCAAGCCAACCAAAACACTGGCGCCATCTTTATCATAGTGATATTGTGAAATATAGGCTACAGGCAGATAGGAAACCTTTCAGTGCATCTAAATGTCGTATGAAACCAGGATGTTTCTATGCTCTATTATATAATATAAACCATAATACAATATAAAAGTAATAACAGTGTTTAATAGAAGTAATAACAGTTGTCAACAAAATGACAAATAGAGTTTACACTGTAACATGCTGAATATTTTTTGTGAAATACCGTGTTCTCAAATCTACTCAAACGTAGATGTTTCTAATGTGCTAAACAATAACAACAATAATAAAACTAAAATAGTTTCAAAATATAAAATATTATGTACTGTGTGATAGTACATAGGCTACAAAGCATGTGACTACAAAAACCATGTTGCTAATGTATTAACTAACATGAACAAACCATGAGCAATACATTTGTTACTGTATTTGTTAATCTTTGTTAATAAAACAAAGCTGTAGATAAGATACAGCTGTTCGTTGTATGTTCATGTTAGTTCACAGTGCATTAATGTTACCAAATTAAACTTTTCATTTTAAAAATGTGCTTGTTTTGTATTTTATTTATTGAGTTCTACACTATTTTACCTTTTCAAATGCTTTTCTTCTGTCCAGGGCCGGCCCGAGGCATAAGCGAACTAATGGCTAGTTCACACTACAGGATTTTAAGCCCGATTTAAGCCCGATTTGCAAGTTAACGAGCTCGCCGACAGGTCGGGCTGTAATCGCGCGCAAATCTGCGGGTGATCCGCGCTCGCCAATCTTTAAGTGTGAAATACTAAACGACGCATCAAAAACGCTCGCTGACACATCGCCGACGCGTCACCGACGCCGAACAAATATCTAGCATGCCAAATATCTGGAGCTGTCGGCCGACTCGATAGCGTGTGGTGTCACGTGTCGTGGCGAGCTACAGCCAATGAGAGAGCAAGGCACGGACAATCCCTGCTGCCTGCGTGCGCTTATCCAGCCTTTGACCCATATTCTTTTTTTCTCCTTTTTTTTTCTTGGTTCTGAACAGACCATTGCGCAAACAACTTGCACCGCCAATTTTGTCCCGGTGTCCATTTTCAAATAGACGTAATTAACACCTGTTTCGCGATAGTTCCCATCCACATCTCGCGTGTGTTTTCGTGACTAAACGTGGTTTGGGGGACCGGAGAGAGTCGTTGAGTGACAGAGTTGTTGTCAGCTCGTGTAGTGTGTAACCCCCTGTTGCAGATCATTCATGTAGTATCGCGTAGTGTGAACAGCACAACGACTTCAAGACTCCAGAGCAAGTCATGTAGTGTGAACAGCACACCGATCTGCCGACGTTTAAAGTTGTGTAGTGTGAACTAGGCATAAGCGGCTGCTTGGGGCCCCTTGGCCACCAGGGGGCCCCCCAATCGAGTCAAAAAAAAAAAAATTTTAGATAACTTAAACAAGTGACATAAATTAATGAATAAATATGAATGAGTGAATAATTCAAGACAAGAAAATTCTGATTTCATGATCAATATACCTGCCTACAACTGCTGCTGTGTCTCTGCCAGCGTTTAAGTCATGCGCATAATCTAGACACCTCGCGCGTGCATAGACAATTCGTGCGCAACTGCGCATAGTCACGGTAATGTTAAGCCATGTCACAAAAAAGGACGTAGGCTATCCCTCTGGTGCCGAAAATAGAAAGAAGAAAAGGACAGAGGAGGAGAAAAAAAGAGCAAGATAAAAGTATGTTTGCATGATTATTTACGGTATGTTTTGTGCAGCAATTGACCCATTCCTATCTACGGCAAGCCCCGAGGGGAAAAATACATTGCATACACACATATACAACAAGCGCCAGTACATCATTACCGGTATTATAGTAACAGACTTTGTTGGATTCTGTCATGTACAATCCAACAAAGTCTTTTACAATAATAATGATAAAAAAAAAGATTTTGAGGACAGTTACACTGTATTGAGACAGTTGAGAAATAATAATATTTTTACAGTTTTCAACAATAATTGTCATTGTGGAACCCTTGCTCTCATTATTTTTCTGATTTCTCAGTTTTGTCATTATTTTAGCAAATAATTTATTTGATATGTTTTGAGACAGTTTGTTTTAAGAAGTTTCAAAGAGTTAGTAAAAGAGTAAAGTAAAAGTTAAAACTTTTTTATTTAAGTAGGCTATCTATTTTTTATTAAGTATTTATTTTGTATTAATACATAACCTCACTGTATTAATTTATAATGTATCATTATTGCGTGATATTTGTGTCAATAATGGTCAAGCACAGGTGACTCCGCGTAGTGGGAGGGGGCCCCCAAATCAAATTCTGCTTAGGGCCCCCAAAAGGCTCGGGCCGGCTCTGCTTCTGTCTGTTCATTGCACATTGCTGAACTCGCTCACAGAAAAGCCTTGATCTCAGTGGGCCTAAACCTCTTGAAATAAATGCAAAACAAATGAAATGCATCACAGGATGACAAATCACCACCTTCACTCTCATGCACAGCTACATCATGACATTCCCAAACCACTGAGAGTGATGTGAGCACAGACTCAATCCCTGGCCTACTGACTATAATGAAATCAATTCTCCTCAAAACTATATGATGTTACATTAGCCTGAGCATCAGCACAAACAAAAGAAAAAAAAAATCACCCAGCAGACACAAACACCTAAGGAATATCAAGCCCACATTTTTTTTTCTTTTTTTTTTTCTCAGATTTATTTATATACTACTATATTATTTATTAACATTTTGAGCTTTTATTTTTACATTTTCAGTTTTCATTTGATTTTAAGATTTAATAATTTAATTTCTTTTTATTAAGTGTTTAAATATTAGCTTTAATTTATTATTTCAGATTTAATTTGAGCAAGTTTAATACTTTAACTTAAACGTATTTCTGTTTGTTTTTTAATTTAAGTTTTTCATCTAATATTTTTACTTTCACTGAATGATAACTGTTTTACAACACTGCAAACACTAAAACAAACATCACTTAACAAATAATGGCTCAAAATGTACAAGCTAGACTCAAAAGTGTGGTTAATAAATCTGATACTGCCACCACAGTAGAGGAAAATAGTTTTATATATATATATATATATATACAATAAGGGACACTCTTAATATCTCTAAACTACACACCAACAGAAATGTAAATAAATCACTGGCTGCATAAAACAAATATTTCACAGTCCCAGAGTATGCCTGCAGGTATATGTATCTATAATTACTACTTGACTGAAATAAGTGCATTTGAGAATTAAACAGCATCTGAGATGCAATCACTTTGATTCCTGACATATGACTTTCATGGCACTTACTGGTTCTTTTTTTCATAGTGTAAGAGCATCCAACGACACACCAGAGGAACGTTCTGCAGATTTACTGAAAGATCAACTGTGTAACTGAATCTCATAACGGAGTTAAATTCCCCATTATGTACAGCAGATGCACAAACGCACAATCTGTGTTTCATAATGCATCTGTTTGCACTCCCACTAGAGAGACGTCAATGTGCCTCGTCGACTGACACAATCACTGTCTGGATTCCCACCGACGCTCATGTACAATCCCGGCACACCAAATTCAGAGAGAAAGCACAATCCCATTAGCATGCAAACAGGGCTGGTAAGCCATCAAAACGGAATACAGCACAATGCAACACGGTTTTTGTGATTTGTGGTGTCAGAACAATAGAAAGCCACAGCAGGCCGAGGCAGAGCTCGGGGAGAAACAGCCAATCCTATTTACTGGAGTTTCAAAGAGAAGGTAATTAATGGAACAACCCAACAGAGTCACTAATTAACTCAGTCCTCCTGATATTCAGCCACACAGAAGCGCTCTGTACAAACACACAAGCACTGCGAGAGCCGAGGCTTGAAAACAAACAAACAAACAAACAAACAGCATCACGGAAGAAACATCAACAGCCTCTGCGCTGATGCGACCCTCGCCTTCTGCTGAGTCAGAAAGCACTGCGGATCCAGTTGATCCGGTTCTCAAATTGAACTCAAATGATCTGCCGGGAATGGTTAACAGTTCAGTGGAGTGGAAAATTATCCCTGATAATGACTTAAATTTTGGTTCTTACATAAAACTGCACAATCACATATAAAGAAGTACACTTTAACATACTTTTTAAAAAGTACTTATTAGGGATCTAATATTCTTAAGTGTGAACTGAATGATGTTTTCAGGCACTTAATTGCATGTTAATTGCAATTAAATGGAAATGTATTATAGTTCAAATTTGTATTAAATGCAATTAGCTGAAGTTAAGAATGCTTAAGTGCATCTTAATATGTAGTTTCAGAATAACTTCAATTGTCTTTGAATGATGATTAAAGTGTACTGCTGAATGTACTGACAAGCATTTATGGTACACTAAAATATACTTTAATGCCACTTCTGTTTCTATTTAACTGTATTTTAAAGTTTTTGATTTTGATGTTGCAATTTATTTTTATTTTTAAATATATTCATTTTAAATTTAATATTGAATAAGTAGATGTGCTTAAGTATGTTAGTCAACACATCAAAATAAATGTACTACTTCAAAGCACAAGAAAATATTTTTGAACCACAATTATGTGAACTGCACTTTAAAGTAAAACCTGACATGATAACAAATTGCACGTTTTTATGTGCGTGTAAAGAAACAGCCGTGAAAGTGGACTCTCTTTAAGTGCATTTAAGTGGCTTTTATTTAATTTATTAGAAAATAGGACACCTTAAAAATCAGCTCTTACTGGTGTTAGTGCTGGTTGTATTGGTGTTGTCGGCTGTTGCAGCCCGTGTGTTCTGTTGGTCCGATTCTGTTGACACGGTCCTCACAACAGCTCTGCTGGTGTTATTGGACGTGGTGTTAACCTTTGTTCCACACATCAGCTGACTGAGGCTTCCAAATGGATTGGACCTGAAGTCCAAAGTATCTACCGCACTTAGCAGCGCTGAAGACCCAAAATTAGACATCTGAGTGGAGAAAAAAAAACATATCATAGGAAAATCTCCACATATACACATTCAGAAATGACTCTTATGTTTACCAAGACAGCATTTGTTTGAACAGAAATTAAAGTAAAAATGGTAATACTGACAGTAACTGTAAAATAGTATCTATTTTGAATGTAATGTATTCCTGTGATGCAAAGCTGAATTTTCAGCATCATTACTAACAGACCCGTCGCTATGGGCGGGCCATAGGGGGCCGGGCCCGCCCCAAAAAATGCTTGTGCCCCCCCCACTTGAGGCACAGATAATTTAATTTTAATATTATCATAGTTGCTAATTTTGTGTTGCATTAATGTTGCATTCTTTATCATTAAAATATTAAAAATATAAAGAAACAATGGTGTGATTTAGTTTGATTGATGGGAATCTACACTGCAACAGCCTATCACGGTCTTACAAAAGAACGTTAGGGCTACGTACGTGACATACAACTAAGCCGCTCAACAGTTACCGCGCATTTTTGAAAGCTGTTTCAAAACGAGTTTTCGCCGGCTTACTCGCTTCAGTTCCTTCCGAGTGGAATGATACTTTGATGAGGAGGTTCTGTTCGGAGAAACGCTTCCTCCCGCTGTACTGGGACTGGAGAGAGGACAGCGCTGCCTCCACTCAAAGTATCTGTGCGAGTGTATTTGCGTGCGTGTGTATGTACAGTATGTGTGTGTGTGTGTGTGTGTCAGTCATGGCAATGCATATCCCTCTGTTGACTGCTTTAAAATGCAATGTTTGAGAGATGCTTATAGTGTTACATCTAATATGTTGTGTAGTCAAGTGTTATATGGATATTCATAACATTGCTTCTGTGTAATGTGGTGTAGGCTAGGCTACCTGGTCATATTGCTGTTGGTTATATGTTTAACGTGATGATTACGTGCTGCGCGACTAGAGTTGATTATTATAAATATACATACTGTAGGCTAATAATAATTGTGCCCCCCCCCATACATTTCATATGCCCCCCTTAAGACTGAGGTCTGGTGACGGGTCTGATTACTAAAGTCTTCAGTGTCACATGATCCTTCAGAAATCATTCCAATATGCTGATTTTCTGCTCAAGAAAGCAGTTGTGCGGCTGCATATTTTTGTAGAAACCGTGATACATTTTTTTTCAGGATTCTTTGATGATTATAAAGTTCAAAAGAACAGCATTTATTTAAAGATATCATAAAGGTCTTTACTGTCACTTTTGATCAATTTAATGCACCCATGTTGAATAAAAGTATTCATTTATTTTAAGAAAAAAAAAATCACACACATACACTTTTGAACAGTAGTGTACTTAGTTTGCTTTATTATCTGTATGAAGAATTTGCATTACACTATCTGTGACCCATAAGCAGTACAGACCTGTGAACCATTGTTTCTTTGGAACACTGTTTTTGTCTTTTTGTCTGGACAAGAAGATGCAATAAAAACTATCTTTAGAAAACATACTGCATACACACTTCTGGCGAACATTTGTCCATCCCATAACTGAATATTATGGTGTAATGTCATTAATTAATGCCATGAATGTCTAGTTCACGGTATGTCTGCGTAATACAAGTCCATCTGTGCTTTGCATCTGTTGGCCTGGCGGCTAAGCCGGCTAATGCCAAACCATGAAAAGGTGAAATGGTTTTTGGTGCGTGATCAAGACAGCACCTTCATAATCGAAACAAAAAGTGTAAACTGTGTTTCAGTCTCACTTAACGAGCATAACAGACATAAAGCCTGTTCACTCAGAACGACGGTGACAGCTGCTGTGTTAATACCAAATGACACGGTATATTACTTTCCAGCAAACTTCCAGCTGATTTTATTTATATAGCCATGTGCATGCAAACAGTAATGGACTGCACAGAAGCATGGGTAATAGAGCCCAACAGTGACAGCCCACTTTTTCAGTGCCCTTGGCCCTGAATTATTTTCTCATTCATTTTCTCCAGAAACGCATTCACAACAGAGCTCTGATCCTTAGACCAAACCAACCAGCTCTCAGATGAATAGCACAATATATTACTATTAAAAATAATTCAGTATAACTTTATATACTAATACGCAAAAAAATATGATACATTTAAAGTTTATTGCAAACAAAAAAGTAGTTTGACAGTGTACAGAGATTCGATTACATCATTTGCAATGCTATATGCAAATGGAAGTCACATTGATTTGCAACAAAGAAAGTAAAGTATGGTACCATAGAAGACTACTTCAGTTCTTTTGCGAGGAAATGAACAACTCTTCCCATGAAGCCTTGCAAATGACGCGACTGATTCCGAAACAGAGGGTACAATACCAAACCCTTGACATTGATTATAAAATGCATTTAGTTCTGGTCCTCATATTTGATTGTCTGTTCACAATGTTCTAGAACAGGGGTACTCAAGTTCGGAGGCCAAGAGGGCTGCATTTAAACCACATTAAATGCAAAGGGCCACAAATTACAACTTGTATTGTACGACTTTTATTTAGGCTACCTTAAGACAATTTTTGAAGTTTTACTGAGTATTTACAAGTGCAGTTTATTATCTAGCTAAGTCTTACTAGTCCTTTAATTGTTGTCCTATTTAAAATGTCACTGAACATGAAAAAAATGGCATTTAAAAAAAAGTATTAATAGTTTGTCTTGCTGTATTCTTAATGCAAAAGTTTATGAAAAAAATGCCAAAAATGCATAAAGAAAAACATTCTTGAGCAAATAACCTTAACAAGAACTGATGAAAAGAAGTGAAAAGTCCTAGTGAAAAGTCTGCATTGTTTTCACAAGTCTGTCAGCAAGACAAAAACGTTGCACATTTTTATAGTCTTCTTTTTTATGCTCCATTGCACATTGACATTGAGAATAAAAGTTTTGTTTTTCATGTTGCTAAGAGGACCATCGGCCACTTAAACACTGCAAAGTTTCAGGAGCTAAACTTGAAATACAGGTCATCTGCAGAAACTATCAGAC
This sequence comes from Gila robusta, assembly GCA_030770095.1. Lineage (NCBI taxonomy): Eukaryota > Metazoa > Chordata > Actinopteri > Cypriniformes > Leuciscidae > Gila > Gila robusta. The sequence continues at coordinate 17,302 of JAVALU010000114.1, read as the reverse complement.
AGCTCTGCGTTTTAAGATTGTAAGATGCTTTAAATGTTGTAGCAGTCTGTCGCTGCATGCGAGTTGTTCTCTTGTAGATGCCAACAGATGGTCAGCTCATGATAGGTCTGTTTTAAACAAATATATGCAAACTTTATTTCTGTACGGAGAAAATAAATGGGATAGTTCCATAACCTGAATGTTGTGCTCTATAGCAATGGAAATAACATAATACATGGTTTATATAAACGGTACCAACAAAAAAAAAAGAGATAATCAAAGAATCCTAAAAAAAGAAATGATCAGTTTCCACAAAAATATGAAACAGCACAATTGTTTTTAAAATTGATAATAAGATTAAATGTTTCTTGAGCAGCAAATCAGCATATTAGAATGATTTCTGAAGAATCATGTGACACAGAAGACTGGAATAATGATACTGAAAATTCAGCTTTGCATCACAGGAATAAATTATATTTAAAAAAAATATTCACATAGAAAACACGTATTTTGGATTACAATAATATTTCACAATATTAGTGTTAGGGTTCTGTCACTTCTGTATAGTCTATATATCTTGGTTTTGTGACAGAGCCCTGACACTCCTGTTTTGTCTTGTCTGTGTGCCTTGTTTCATGTGCTCTCATGTCATGTTTTGTCTTGTTCTGTGTTGGATGCAGCTTGTGTTTTTCACTGGCTGCATGCTGTCATGTTGTCATGTTTTGTGTGAACACGTGGCTTATGAGTGTTTTCATTAGCTGTGTATTCAGGTCTCGTCTCATTTTGTGAGCACATGGCTTGTGATTTCCTTTACTGGCCATGTGCTTGTGTTTTAGTCATGTTTGGTGTGAGCACATGGCTTGTCATGAGTTTCCTTGTGCCATGCGCTCTACTGTCGATTGTCTAGCCCCTCCCATCTTGTTATCTGATTATTGGTTAATTTGCCCCACCTGTCCTCCCTCGTTACCTGCTTTGTTTGCTCTCCCTATTTATTATCCTTGTGTTTTCAGTCCTGTGCTGGTTCATCGTCTTATGCCTAAGTTACACTACAGGATTTTAAGCCCGATTCTGCAGGTGATCCGTGCTCGTCAATCTTTAAGTGTGAAATACTAAACGACGCATCAAAAGCACTCGCCGACGGCAGACAAATATCTAGCATGCTAAATATCTGGAGCTGTCGGCTGACTCGATAGACTTTGGTGTCACGTGTCGCGACGCAAATGAGCAAATGATCAGCTTATCACATTACACAAACCTTTTGTATTTGTAACCATCGTTGCCAAATCACAACACGAGCAGACAGCTGCTTTTTCATTATAAACATCTTTTACTCCCCTCCAACTCTTTCTGTAGCACAAATAATCCCTGCTGCCTGCGTGTGCTTATCCATCATTTCACCCATATTCTTTTATTTTTTGGGGGGGTTCTAAACAGATCATTGCGCAAACAATGAATTTTACAAACATTTGTTGTTGTTTTTTGCACCGCCAATTTTGTCCTGGCGTCCATTTTAAAATAGACAACTCCTATTTCGCATAATTTCCCATTCCACTTCTCTCGTGTGTTTTCGTGACAAAACATGGTTTGGGGACCAGAGAGAGTCGTTGGGTGACAAAGTTGACATGTTTCTTGTTTCCTGCCAAGTCCAGTCTGTAAAGTCTAGCTACCTTTCTTGTTTTCCCCCACGGGGTAGTTTTTGTTTTAATTTTATACTTAATAAAAACCCATTGTATTGCACTTGAGTCCTCACTACTTCCACCTACCCAAACCCTGACAATTACTGTTTTTGTATCTAATATATACAGCCAAGAGATTTAAAAACAAAGGTAGTGTATTTGAAAGGTAGTGTATTTCAGAAAATCCTCAGGATGTCAAACTACAAGGAGTATATAAGCTGTTTTATTTTCTATAAATTATTTATGAGCTTTAACATTTTTTCTTTAGGAATGCCAAACTTTAGGATGCCTAAATAGGTGTAATTTTGTTATTTTTAATTATATTTTTTTCATTAATCAAACAATAAAAGTATAAAGTATTCTTAAAATAAATAAATATTCTTATAATAAATACAAAAATACTTATAATAACATTGATAACAGTGGAAATGGAAAGCGATTACAGTATTTACTTATCCTCCAGAGAATGTTTAGTTGGTGTGAAGATAGGTTTGTTTATCCAACATATCTGATGTTTTGCAAGACAAAACATGGGATTTGTGCCTCTAATTTGAAACCTCATGGGACACACTATTGTATCCTATTCCTGGATAACATTTTACATTTGTAAAAGATGGAAAGCATAGTCCATTCATCCAAAACTGAAAACTCACCGCTGTCATTAGTGGAGCGATCTGAACGCTGGTTTTTGCCATCAGTACGCCCGTCTCGAGCCGGTTCAGACCCAATGCTAATGGAAGCTGAATCAGAAAAAAAAGAAGAAGAAAAAAAACTCATTTTAGTATTACTGATTTTTTCTGAGCTTAATTGTGTATTACATGGGTTCTGCCTCACAGAGCCAAAGATTAAGACTGTATTACTGAACTGAAGCGAAGTACGGTTCAATCTATAAAGATCATTAGATTTTCAGAGTTTATTCTCAGAGCCTGGGATGTCAGGCAGTTAAAATAACCTTAATAAACTCCCGTTCACTGGCCTCTTAGCCAGCACTATCTCTGTGTCTATCACTTTGACCTTCACACATTCAATAGCGATTACTTTAGAAGGAAAGGGAGGTTCAGAAAGAGGCGAGGGGGGAGGGGGAGAGGGGGAGAGAGAGAGAGAGAGAGAGAGAGACAGAGAGAGAGAGAGAGAGAGAGAGAGAGAGAGAGAGAGAGAGAGAGAGTGAGAGTGAGAGTGAGAGTGAGAGTGAGAGTGAGTGTGTGTGTTTTGAAGTATTTATCTGCGCAGGGGATTACGTGGCAAATGGCTTTTTCTTCATTCAGTCTGGAGAACATTTATGCTCCCAACCTCTCATCCACAAAACCAAACCCGAAGCCCTTCAGGATGAGAGTGGATGATAAATGTCTTAAATGTGAATATACTGTGAGAACAAATGGTTGAATGTATATGAAAGGCCAAGGGCAGTTGTAACCTTTCCATATTTTCCTTCATAACTCACAAACTGCAATATCTATCTGACATATTTTGGTAAACACATAACATGACCACTAAAAATATTTGAGAGATCATAATGTTGAATTTTACAGCCCTGTTATATATGTGATAATTATATGAATTTATGATATCCCAAATAAGAGCACACCTCAGTTCCTTTAATACCGTACTTATTAATTTATTTAGTTGCCATAATTCGTTTAGGCAAAAGTCTAAGTGATATCTACATTATAATTATTTGAAATGGGTTAAAGTTCTCTCTAAAAGCAGGTAAGCTAGAGATTCCCCTTTGTTTTCTGGGTTGTCAGTCAAATATGTCTGCCTTGATTTGATTATCTCGGTTTTAGATAATAGATTTGTATAAAATCATAAATCTAGAAAAATTAAAACGGACAACACAGAATTTCAGAAAAATTCCTATGGCCCTATTACTGTAATAAATAAATAAATAAAAGTTAAAGTTTTATGAATTCACTTGATTAGATGTGCTTTTTAATTATTAAAAAGTAAATAAATAATTTAAACGGAATACACAGAATTTGGAAAAAAAAAATGTAATAGAATTTGGGGGGGGGGGGAATTTATAAAATTTCATAGCCCTAAAAATTTAATTACTCATATCTAAACATACATATAACAAAACCAATTTACTTTACTTTACTAGATATTAAGAAAAGAGCTGCCCTGGACACGACCTTGTTTCATCGTTCGACCTAAAGCACATGTTCAAGTGTTCACACTCTATACTTCTGTAGCAGTAAGTGGCTGCCCTTCATTGAGCTCAAAGAGTATATCGGTCATGTTCACCACATAACACAGTTATTTAACATCCTTCCATGTCCCTGCCAGACCCAAAGACGCCTATTGTGTCCATGCTCTCAGTGCCGCATTCCATTTAGTCGCATTTCTAGCTGCAGAGCTTCACTTCTGTTAATAGTTTTATTCTGTAAGAGCTGCTGAGAGCTTTGCGTAATATATGTCCCTCTCTCTCTCTAAGATGTGTACAAAGGCTATGAGGAGAGATTTCTGAATGTCAAAAAACATTCTGCTCTGCTGAAAACATACATGTTTTACTTAAAGGTATTGTAGGTAGAAATCCACAAAAATACTTTTTGTCCAAATTTGTTTAAACTGTCTTCATATATCAATGCATAATTAAAATGTAAGTACTCTGGAAAATAAATTATAAAAATCGAGTGTCTGTAGTCCTCTCAGGACTGCAATAAACACAGCTCATTATTCCATTAACTCCCACCCCCTCCCTTCTCGGCTCCTTCCAAAGCCACGCCCCCAAAACACATGAACGCGCGATCCCGGCCGTTCGCTCAGCTGGAAGAGTCGGACGCGTTTACCAGCGCCGAGCAGAGAGGAGCGCAGTGCATGTACATCATGTCAGAATCACAAGTAATAAAATAACTAACTTTATCAGTATGAATATAAACAATTAACATGGCTGTTAGTACTCACTATCAAGCTCGCATATCGATACTGGTAAAGTTTAAAATATTTTACTAGCTCGTAACAGAATCAAACTCAATATAAGGCAAAGCTATAAATAGCTTCATTGATACACGTTTGCCGTTACTATCAGTTTCACTGTGATGAAGGTGAATTTGTAAGATTCATAACATAAGATTGTTTACAGATAAACTGAGTAACATACACTCGAACACCTTCTCACAACTGCATTGCAGACACAAGATAATATAACACACACACACAACATATATTGTATAGCACATACAGATACAACATAAAGACATAGGTAAACATATGTAGAGCATATAACAACAAACCAAACGTGAAAAAACGGAGCAGGTAGAGTTCACGGTGAACATAGGAACAAAGTTTAGGCAGAGGGTAAAGCTAGGTATAAAAATAGATCCCCTAAACTTTTTAACCTAAAGTTAGATTTGGCGAAATTAAACAAAACAGCTTTCAACTGCAGATAGGCCTATTACTTATTTATCGTCTCAACACTGGCTCACTAACAGTAACGTTATACCAGTCGACACCAAAGTTACACTGTCATAGCTAAGCCAGTGTAGTTATGCTACGTAACGTTAGGTAGCTATATTAGGTAGCTACGTGTGCTAGTGATACATGCTTCATGAAAAAAATAAATGGCATCAAAATGAAAACAGCAAGATTACCTGTCCAGCAGAAATAAAGACATCATGGAGTCAATTTTCAGCACCTTGTGATCCCTCAGTTGTCGCCACCGCTGGAAAGCCACGCCGATATTGACTCTCCTATGGTTTCTTTATTTATCCAAAGACTTTTTGTTCATAGCCTTTTCAAATACTGTCTTCCTTTTTTTAACTTGTTTGACTTCGCTGCCTCTATATGCAGGTAACGTTACTGAGAATTTTGACTGTTCTTTCTCTGCCATAATTGTTATTACTAGCTTCCGTGCCTCTTCAAACGGGTGCGCGCATTTGGGCTGCTCCTGTATCAGCAGAGGTGGTATCCATGGTAGCGAGGGAGAGTGACAGTCGCCCCAGCCAATCATTTCTTTCGTCCCGAATGGAATAATGAGCTGTGTTTATTACAGTCCTGAGAGGACTACAGACACTCGATTTTTATAATTTCTTTTCCAGAGTACTTACATTTTAATTATGCATTGATATATAAAGACAGTTTGAAAAAATTTGGAAAAAAGTATTTTTGTGGATTTCTACCTACAATACCTTTAAGCTGAATTTAGTGATGCATCGAAAAAGTTTATATAATAAACAATTAATCACGTTTAATAATCAACGCTAAAAAATAAAAACTTATAAACATTTAAATTACATGTAAGTCTGTTTTATATCAACTTTTAAATTATATAAATACAACAATTTGTAGTTGAAAGACATAAATAGTGACTGTCATAACTTGTTTCATGACAGATTCAAACATTAAATAACGAAGACAACAGATTAAGTATAAAATGTAATGAATATGTAATAGCAAAATGCTCCTCTCTAGTTATTTATCTAGCTAAATAACAAGTTTATGAACATTGACTTGCTTTAAGGTAAATGTAACATTACGTGACATTCTTTACAAGCTGTTTTAATGACGTCTTGCGAAACACTGATTGTTTACAAGAGACGTGATATGGATTTTGGTAAGTTGCACTGTCTTTTTCAACTTCTGATGTTCAAAAAGTTTATTTTGTGCTGTAACCTGTAGTAAAGAACTTAAGGCGCTACAGCGCCTGATCTGTCACTCGACATTAAAGAGCGGCACAATTTTATTTGTTATTTAACATTTTGCCTCAAGTAAATATATTAGTTTTAATGATAATTATTTTTACTGGAAAATACAAAAATACTGATTTTTTTTTTTTTTTTTTTTAAATGTAGTCATAAAATGTTTAAAAGTCCCACTCATAGAAAGGAGGTTTACTCACTGCATTTAGAAGTTTCATGTTGTCAACATTCTGCGAGAACGCTTGTCTGGCTTGAAGAAGCTGATTGGCTGTCAAGGAGCATGTGATATTCTGAAACTCCGCCTTCTGATTGGATGAATTAAACTCCAGGACGCGATCGACTGATTCACTGCAGAGCACAGAGCGCAGATCTCCCTCACCTGAGAGCGCAGACAACTACACAACAGAGCAGAAAACAGTTAGGATATCAAAACAAAACTCAGATGAACATTAGAGACACACCGGAAGGCTGTTCCATAAAACAAGACAAGCCATGCTTATTTTGGTTAGTCAGACTTAATGTCGGTTGATTCTGTTTCATAAAGCAAACTTAAAATAGTTCAATCTCAGTTACTCTGGCAACTTATGCTGGGAAACTAACCTGGTCCAGGGCAGGCTAACTGTCAGGCTAATCCTGAGTTGTTACATAGATCCTCTAACAGGAACACAATGATATTACCACTGACACCATTATTGGACTTTATTAACCACTATTAGTCCAAAAATAAATACACAGTATACAGAAAATCAACTTAAAGGCTGCAATGATAAATGAGACAATATAGATCTACAAACGTATTAAATGATATTGTATATGAAATGTTTACGTTAATGTTGTTATATTATATATAAGCGGGGATTAAACTCCAACACCTGACTTGAATGAACCCAACAAATAAGTTGGGCCTAAAGCGGTTTCATAAAAGGAAATTGAAGTTCACGCAATTCCACTAATTTGATCCAGGTTTATATAGTCCAGATAATTGCGTGTGCACGCGTTTCTGAAGCAGCCCTAGCCCCTAGGTCGATCGTGGGTCAAATCGATCCACCGTCCGTCAAACAGCGTAGGCTATATATTTTGTGCTGTTTTATGCGTTTGAGACATGTTTTTTTTTTCCTCAGTGCAAAACCTACATTTCACAGGTATATTCTCCATCTGTAAATGTTAGAAAGACGTGCAAATATTTCCATTTTGCTGCTAAACTTCACATTGAATGAGCGCTACTGCGCGCATGCGCGCCAAATAGGAGCGCAATAATTCTGACTAAAATATAGGCTACAGTTTGCTTGGAAAATTAATATGCGATATTTTATAACACCAGAAATATCTTCTTTTGTAAAAATTTATCTTTAGGACGTTGGATAAGTTGCAGTGAACTTCTAGCTCATTACACATATTTTATACTTAAAATAATAATAAAAATTGAACAGAAGACGCCTAATTCAGGTACGATTTTTTTAAGAAACCTAATATAATAAAGATACAAAATATAGTTTTGGGTATAGGACCTATGCTACTTATTTAGATTGCTGATAATTACAGCTTTTAATTCAATAATTTAGTCATGGAGAGTTTTTTTTTTTTTTTTTTTTTTTTGGAGAAAACAAGAATCCCCAGTTTTAAATGATTGGTTAGATTTAGTTTCTAAAGTACACTATGGAGAGATAACATGAAATTAAGAGCAAAAGTATACATTTTGAAAAGATATGTGCAACTCTAAAATCAAAGAACATTCCATAAAATAAAGGAATACATCTTAGCCTACATTAACTAGCTACATTTTTATATGACCCTCCCTCCCTTTTAATTCTAGTTATTTGTTATTTTATTTATTTAGTTATTTAATATTGAATATTGAATATTTGATATTTAAATAATATTACTTGAATAACTTATTATGTGTCATTATAAGAGTTTGATATAAATATAATATGACATAAAAATGAATGTTTAATTTTTATTAATATTTGTTAATATTTTTTTGTCTTTTTTCCCTTTTTTCTTATGTAAAAGTGTCCAATGTATTTATTGGTTATTGTTCTAATTATGTGTTTTTTAGGCTATGTGTTGGTGGGTATATCACAAAAGAAAAAAAGTCGAAGGAAAAATAAGGAATATTGGGGGAAAATATTATGTCTTTAAAGGAACTGTCCATTTGTAGAATTGTGTTAAATGTGTTTGAATTGAAAGACATAATAAAGTACATGTACATATACATATACATATATATACATATATATATATATATATATATATATATATATATATATATATATATATATATATAATATTTGTAATTTGGACATTAGATATGCCTTATTTAGAATTTTAAACCTACAAGTGTATTTTTATGATAGCAATAACTGTAAAGGGACTATTGTAATGGGATAAATCAAATGTAGGCTAATATACTGTAGGCCAATTACTAAGCTCAGATTACCAGTTAAAATGTACAGTATACTGTGCTTTTGTAATTATTTATTTTTAATTTTGTGATTTTAACTTCTGCTTTAAAAAGCTTTTTTTTTTTTTTTTTAGATTGTAATTTTCTAATGTTCTTCTGATAACCATAAAATGTACTGCAGCTGCCAAACAAAACCAGAGAGAAATGTATTCATAAATCTTTAAAACAATCTAATTAAATCTCGGGCACAAAACATTCAGCCAGTAAGAAAAGAAAACCTGTAGGATATATATTGTATATAGGCTATTAATATATATATATATATATATATATATATACAGGTCCTTCTCAAAAAATTAGCATATTGTGATAAAGTTCATTATTTTCCATAATGTAACGGTAAAAATTAAACTTTCATTCCTGCCACTTTAAGGCACATTTTGACAGGATGTAAGGTGGCTCTTAGCCAAGGTCGGTTTACTTGGCGCCATGACCAAGTATTGCGATGTTTGGCTTTAGCATTGGAAGGCAAGCGTAGTATGACCAATAAGTTGCCGCCTGTTCTAGCAAAACATTACATGCAGAAGACAATATTCCTCCGCCCAGGCGAGCAACCACCAAGAAAAGGTGCTAACACCAATTCTCGCCCAGGACAACTGGAAGCTGCTAGGGACTGGAAGATGCTGGCTGATCTTGATCAACGGCTTATTTTTCCACCTGAGATTGCCACCACTAACCTACGACAAGATATTGTTTTTTGTGGTCTGGATCAGCACGCATTGTTCAACTGATAGAGTTAACAGTGCCATGGGAGGATGCGGTAGATGAGGCATATGAGAGGAAGAAACTGCGGTATGCTCATCTGGCCACTGAAGCAGAACAGCGAGGATGGAGAGTCCAGGTTTATCCAGTGGAAGTGGGTTGTCGAGGTTTTGTGGCACACTCTACAACCTGGTTCCTCAGAGACGTCGGATTCAGTGGCCAAGAGTTGCGTCGCGCAGTAAAGAACTTATCTGAAGCAGCAGAAAGGAGCAGCAACTGGCTGTGGTTGAGACGGAAAGATTCTAGCTGGCTGTGTACAGACCGCCATGCTACGGTTTCGTAGAATTCTTGAAAACTTGAAGAGTCTGTTGGTTTATTTGTATAGGTTGTATAGTATTTACAGTCATTACGTTCCTGTGTATTTTGCATGAATGACAGGTGGTTGGGCAGATATTGTGTTTTGCGGTAGGTGGTATGCCATACGGAACCGTTGCCACTGAAACTGCATATTAACGCACCAGTGGGGCTCGACAGCCTTAGTCAAACGGGTTGGCGCGTATGGTTGGGTTGTGGAGAGATTGTGAGATTGTGGTTAGGTCTCAGCAGCAGGAGGGATGTAGAGGTCAGTAAGCTGGGCTGAGTTGAGTGGGGGACGGAGGGGGTTGACTCTGGGACGCCAGAGTCACTGTCGAGCCCTCTTGAGGTGTCGTGGGCTAGTCGACGAAACACTGAGGACGGAAGGTGCCCACTTGAAGACCCTAGAGATGTCCCCTACTCAGCTCAATCCAGACCGTTGTCATGGGGGGACCGCACTGTGGTTGCAGCCGTTGTGTGTGCTGACGCGTGTTAACACTAGACAAAAGGAGAGTTATATCACCATATGGAAAGAAGCGTAAATGGATGGAGAAGCATAGGTTACTGTAAAGCTATGTCTTAGTTGGTGCTTATCTTGGCGAAAGCCGAGTACAAATCAGCATGAAGTTTTAACATCTACTCTCGTGTAATGGAAATCATAATTCATATATTTTAGATTCATTGCACACCAACTGAAATATTTCAGGTCTTTTATTGTTTTAATCTCAAAAAATTAGCATATTTCATCCGACCAATAAAAGAAGTGTTTTTAATACAAAAAAAGTCAACCTTCAAATAATTATGTTCAGTTATGCACTCAATACTTGGTCGGGAATCCTTTTGCAGAAATGACTGCTTCAATGCGGCGTGGCATGGAGGCAATCAGCCTGTGGCACTGCTGAGGTGTTATGGAGGCCCAGGATGCTTCGATAGCGGCCTTAAGCTCATCCAGAGTGTTGGGTCTTGCTTCTCTCAACTTTCTCTTCTCAATATCCCACAGATTCTCTATGGGGTTCAGGTCAGGAGAGTTGGCAGGCCAATTGAGCACAGTAATACCATGGTCAGTAAACCATTTACCAGTGGTTTTGGCACTGTGAGCAGGTGCCAGGTCGTGCTGAAAAATGAAATCTTCATCTCCATTAAGCTTTTCAGCAGATGGAAGCATGAAGTGCTCCAAAATCTCCTGATAGCTAGCTGCATTGACCCTGCCCTTGATAAAACACAGTGGACCAACACCAGCAGCTGACATGGCACCCCAGACCATCACTGACTGTGGGTACTTGACACTGGACTTCAGGCATTTTGGCATTTCCTTCTCCCCAGTCTTCCTCCAGACTCTGGCACCTTGATTTCCGAATTACATGCAAAATTTGCTTTCAAATGAGCAAACAGTCCAGTGCTGCTTCTCTGTAGCCCAGGTCAGGCGCTTCTGCCGCTGTTTCTGGTTCAAAAGTGGCTTGACCTGGGGAATGCGGCACCTGTAGCCCATTTCCTGCACACGCCTGTGCACGGTGGCTCTGGATGTTTCTACTCCAGACTCAGTCCACTGCTTCCGCAGGTCCCCCAAGGTCTGGAATCGGTCCTTCTCCACAATCTTCCTCAGGGTCCGGTCACCTCTTCTCGTTGTGCAGCGTTTTTTGCCACACTTTTTCCTTCCCACTGACTTCCCACTGAGGTGCCTTGATACAGCACTCTGGGAACAGCCTATTTGTTCAGAAATTTCTTTCTGTTTCTTACCCTCTTGCTTGAGGGTGTCAATGATGGCCTTCTGGACAGCAGTCAGGTCGGCAGTCTTACCCATGATTGCGGATTTGAGTAATGAAACAGGCTGGGAGTTTTTAAAAGCCTCAGGAATCTTTTGCAGGTGTTTAGAGTTAATTAGTTGATTCAGATGATTAGGTTAATAGCTCGTTTAGAGAACCTTTTCATGATATGCTAATTTTTTGAGATAGGAATTTTGGGTTTTCATGAGCTGTATGCCAAAATCATCAGTATTAAAACAATAAAAGACCTGAAATATTTCAGTTGGTGTGCAATGAATCTAAAATATATGAAAGTTTAATTTTTATCATTACATTATGGAAAATAATGAACTTTATCACAATATGCTAATTTTTTTAGAAGGACCTGTATATATATAGCCTTTAAGTTGATTTTCTGTATACTGTGTATTTATTTTTGGACTAATAGTGGTCAATAAAGTCCAATAATGGTCCAATAAATGTCAGTGGTAATATCATTGTGTTCCTGTTGGTCAGTGTTAGAGGATCTGTGTAACAACTCAGGCTTAGCCTGACAGTTAGCCTGCCCTGGACCAGGTTAGTTTCCCAGCAAACTAGTTTAAGTTTGCTTTATGAAACAGAATCAACCGACAATAAGTCTGTCTAACCAAAATAAGCCTGGCTTGTATTCTAATCTTGTTTTATGGAACAGCCCTCTAATGATTCATGTTATCTCAGATAAGGGATTGCAAACTTCAACTGAAGGGGGTTCATGAATTGATGAAAAGCTAATTAATCAAATGTAAAGTTAAAATAAAATAAAATGTTGCTGCACAATTAATTGAAATAATAGGGAAATCGCGATATAGCTTAATGCCATATGGAAAAAAAGAAGCAATTGTGACTTCTTATCTCACAATTCACAATTGTGAGTTATAATGTCAGAACTACGAGATATAAACTCACAATTCTGATATTTTTCTCGCAATTGCGAGTAATATCAGGCAAATCTGAGAAAAAAAGTCAGAATTCCTAGATGTAAACTTGCAATTGCGAGAAAAAAAGTCTGAATTGTGAGACAAAAAGTTGCAATTACCTTTTTTATTTTTTATTCTGTGGCAGAAACAAGCACTTTTTTAATTGAATCGCTTATTTAATTTAAAATGCGAGCATCATTAATTTAAAGCGATTTAATGAAATGAGTATGTCTATGTTTTCAGCACTTTTATCAGTATTATGTCAAAATAAAAGCTTGAGGATTTAAATGTTTGAAAGTGAGAAATTTAAGACTAATATAATATTAGTATCATTTTACATGACAATTCTAATTTACAACAGCAATATTTGTATTTCTTCATTTTTATAATTAGAGTTAAAACATTGTCCTCTAAATATTTATGTGCCTATTAAGTTGTGCTTTTGAAGTTCAAATGACATGTGTTTGACATTTTACCGCCATGTGAATCTAGCTTTAACAACAAGCTTTATTGCTGAGGTAAAACACAGGACTTTGGTGATGTGATTGAGTTCCTGTAGAAGCGTCTGGACTCTCGGCTGATTTTTCATTAAGGGATATTGGATCTCCTCCAGTCTGCACTAAAATATACAGCGTCTCTTTATCTTTCTGGCTCTCCATCTGTCTTTGTAGATGACGTACCTGGCCGAGCCGAACTTTCACCCTCATCAGGCTCGTGGCTGTTGTGCTTGGCACAGAAAGGCTGTTCGTCAGATATTCTGAAAACGTCTCGTTGGTTCTCAGCAAATTGCGAAGCGGAATGGACTGACCTAACAGAGAAATTGAATAGGGAATATTAACATATTGCTCTTACTGTAGCTTACATAGGTTTCGTTCAGACAGACAGAAAATATACCGTTTTTAAAATCTTATATATTTTTTGTAGTCTAAACAGCAAAAAAAAAAAGAAAGAAAAGTATTAACTTCTTTTCACATTTATCTTAGAAAATGTAACGTTTTCAAGTGGAGGTCGGGGTGTATTGTGGTGGGCGGCTATGCAAAGGCTTTGGGTAAATTGAGGCCGTGATTGAAGGAGAGGATGTGGCTTATTAAACACGTGTTAGCCCGTTAAAGACTCATTTAGCTATAAGGCAACATGCTGTTTTGTCATCATGCAACTGCAAATTCCTCCCACACGCTCGCACAAAGACCATGAAAGCCAATTAGGCATATGAAAGCTTGTGTGTTTAGACATCAAGGGTGGATGGAGGTCTGACTGCGCCCTAGAGAGAGCTGTTGTAATTCTCATGAATGGGCTGTTGTGTTTGGGAACGTAAAAAAAAAGAGAAACCTGACCCTAATATGTATAGAGCCGTGCTAATTAGCGGCCCAGCGCTCGACGAGTATCAGACAGCAGCGCTGATTACAGAGGGCACGTCATTACACTCTGAATCTTTTCTGCGTCTTTGTTGTCATCTCGACAATCCTCTTCAACACCAATCAGGTAGGTCGCAGACAGACCGGTTTACGCACAAACACGTGTGCGCGGATAAGCTCTGTTCGAGAGAGATTGGAGTCATCACCTCGCACCTTAATCATCTCCGGCTGCCATGGCGTCACCCTGTGCTCCCATTGGCCGTTATATTCCATGCTTGCACTGATTGGCCGCTTCTATTGGCGAGTCTCTGGCAGTGTTGTGAGTTAATTACTCTCTCTTAGATCTGCTGATGAATTTAATCTTGTATAATAGAAGTTCATGGCCCCAGAATGCAAATAGGCTTGCAGCGGTGACCACGTCCTGACAACACGGCCTATTTGCAAATAAGCTTCCTCAGAAATCTGAATATCATTAGACTAAACGGTATGAACAAACAACAGCAGAGCGGCAAGATATACGACCTGCATCTACCAACCAACAACTGCAGCTGTAAATTGCACAGTGCCGCTGCAGTCAATTCAAGTGCGCGTCCATTCTAGTTGTGCACGTCATTGTGTAAGAACAGCAAGGGCAATAGTAGTTATAGTATAGATTTGAATGTCATTGCATCTGAAGATATCTTCATGCCAAGCGAGTTAAAAAAAAAAATACAATTTGCATAAAAACAATAATACGGAGCCCGGGAAGTCACCCGTGGCGACGGTTTTGCAATCCGTCCGCTCAGTTTATAAACCGTACTCACGAATTCTCAAACTGTTCCCTTGGTTTAACAAATCGTGCACACGGATTAATAAACCGTACCCACGAGTTTCCTAATCGGTGCTCTCAGATTTGTAAACCGTGCCTTCAGTTTTTGCAATCTGTACCCACGAATTCATAAACCGTGCCCACGCTTTCGCAATCCGTTCCCACGGGTTTGTAAACTGTACTCACGGATTTGTGGCTCACCCTCATTTTAGAAGAACATCAGGAGATAAGTTGTTAATGAATCTTATTGTATATTGTTTTATTGTGTATTAAGTGGAATACATCGTCTGCATGCTTCAAGTGATTCTCAATTGTAGCGGGTATGGGGTGGAACATATATGATTTAATATATGAATGACAGGCATCAAAATCTTTTGTTTATTTGTGATAATCTTAGCACTTTATTATTATTGTCTAACCTGTATTATGACTGATAATTGCTTTGTTCCTTTTTTGTAAGTTTTGGACAAAAGCGTCTTCAAAATATGTAGCCTAAAATGTAATAATAATAATTATTATTATTTGAGTTTATAACTATAAATTAGTTCACTTAGTAATACAGTAATATGTTTGTCATAAATAATTCATGAATGCTTTATTTTTAAGCAAAAATTATGCAAAAAATGTAGGCCTATTTTATCCAAAACTGTAAAAGGTTAGGTTATAGCCTATAAAAATAAAGCATTGATAAATTATTTTATGACAAACATATTTTATGACACAATCTGAACGTAGCCTATGTCGGGATAAGAAATAGAAGGAAGAATAGCGGTAAGGGTTAGAGAAGCTAGCTCGTTCGGATCTTTACCACATATTAACTTTAGTTCGTCAAAAGTTTTGCAGCTTCCATGTGTTTTTTTTCCGTAGTTTAGACATCATAAATTAGTGTAACAATGTGTTCAGTAGTACATAAACAGTGCAATCCATGCTGTTGTTTACATCCGAGTATCTCCAATATGGCCGCGCATCCGGGTAACTGACCAAATCGTGACGTAGGTGCAAACCCTCTATTATACAAACTTGTCCTTAAGTGAGCTTACTACATAAAAATGTTGTCTACTTGCATTAAAAGTCTAATTTTATTAAAAATAAACTAAAATAGACTATGTTGCCAGGAGGCAACACCGTACCATAGAGGGTTAATGGCATATTTGAACCAGAAACATATCTCATGCACAAATTTTGCACTCTAAACTCAAGTCAACAACTGATTCATTTGCCTCTATTTTTACTTCTATTTGAAAGATGATAATGGTAATGATGATCTAATAATGATGCTCAAAAGCCCACGTTTGATTACTCACAATGCATGAGTGTCATACTGTGGAAATGCTGCCAATTATTTCACATTTACGAGATTGGTGAAAAAAAAAAACACACAGCTGAACTGGGATGTCTGAAGTGTTAATAACAGACCTAGACAAAACTGTGAATCGATTTAAGATGATCTTGTTAAAAATAATTGCCAGCAGATAAATCTATGAAAGCTTGTTTACACCACAGAATAAAACATTTTAAGATAATTGTGACTTTTTATCTCACAATTGCGAGTTTACATCAAAAAGTCTGAATTGCGAGATGTGAACTCACAATTGCATGCTATAAAGTCAGAATTGCAAGATATAAACTTGCAATTGCGAGAAATGAAGTAATATTTGTGAGATAAAATGTTTTTTTATTTTTTATTCTATGGTGGAAACAGGTTTCCATACAAATCCACTGAGATTTTATTTAAAATAATATCACTTTTAGAAAAGGAAACTTAGACATTTACCTCCAGCTGGGTTGGCATTCTGCAGGACGGACGCCCATTGGCCGATATCATCAGAGATCAGTTGAACGTTGCTGAAGAGAGCAGGATCTGCCAGGAGCGACTGAACTTCAATCAAAACCTTTGTTACTCTAAGTAAACAAGTAAGAAAGAAGCATAAGATACAAACAGAGCCAAACAAAGTTGTGTGTGTGTGTATACATATAAACTATTTAATAAAAAAAATGAAAAACAATTTAAAGAATTTCAAATTATGGTAACACTTGTTAACATTAGTTAATGCATTACCTCACATAAAGCTTATCTAATATATTAACTATGTATTTAACTAATGATAACAAATGAAAGCTTATTGTAAAGTGTTTTCCAAGTTTATTATGCTTTAAAATTATTATTTTAAATTTAAAAATTATTATGCTTCCTATAAGTTGGGTCGGCATTCATCTGGGGATTCATTGTGTAAATCTATTCATGTTAAGTAAACAGAACACGCTGCATTTGCATGAATAGTCATTTTGTTGATCTGACACTCACATGGAGTCGTTGAAGTTGTTCACCTGTCCGGGTGCTTCACCAGGCGTGGGATAACTGATACACGGGTTCTGTATGTTACACAACATGCCCTGTAGCCATGGCAACACACCTGCTGATGGGAGGGGCTTATTGGGGTAGTGGCCTGAGAAAAAGAAATTATTCACAATTCAATTAGCGTTTTCAGCTTTATGCATCCGACTTGTGGTTTAAGTAATTTTGGTCTTTTCAAAATGTTCACTCAAGAAGCTTACAGTATTTAGCTCTAATGTAACAAAATGAAAAGAAAATAATGTGCATTAGGTCTTTAACGGATACCAATTTGCT
>JAVALU010000113.1:0-12500 GCA_030770095.1 Gila robusta | reverse complement strand
CCAGAGAAGGTTAGTCTGATCTGGTTCTCTGGCAGCCAACAGAGAAACAGATTTAATATAAGTTGGTAACTTGTGGACAAATGGATGCATAATATAGGTTAATACCACTGGAAGTTGTGTGAATATGTTTTTTTTTTTTACCTAAGGTGCAAAGTTCCCTATAAAGTGGACTGCTCCGGAGGCCATAAACTATGGTTCCTTCACCATTAAATCAGATGTGTGGTCCTTTGGCATTCTGCTCACTGAAATCATCAGCTATGGTCGCACACCGTACCCAGGTTAGTGGTCACCTCAGTGCACTGCTTCATTCTCCAGAAATGGTGCCATTCGTGCCTCCTTTTTGTGTCCCTATTATTACTATTTATACAGTTAACAGGATCCTGAACTATTATTTGATTGATTTTACACTGGCAAACTCAAGTTAACTCAACTCAAATAATTTGAGGAAACCGAATGCCTTAAAGGCACACTGTGGAACTTTTCAACCTTTATAATATATTACCAAAACCCATTGAGATGGTACATCGACTTACAATAGGTTGAATGACACGTCTGCCGAAGCCTGAAGGTGTCTGTATCGCTTTTACTAGCACTATGTAACTTCGGGTTTCGGGTAGGAACCCGAGCACAAAAAGAACTACAAAATTCGACCGCTTTACGGCATACGTCACTTCCCCCACCACCCCAACTTCCTCAAATTCTAACGTGAGAGCTCAACTCGAGTTTGATTGCCGGCGTCTGTATGTTGTCGTCATGGCTGAATCAACAGCTACTCGGAAGAAAGCGAAGAAAGCAAAGATTTTGTCAGAGGAGACCAAAAAAAGAAAAAGGGAGAGTGATAAACTAAAAGCAAGGACGAGGATAAACATTGGTCAAGCGTTCCCTCGCTGGCGTGCGATAAAGGAGGATGAGGGATTCCCGACCGATGCTGACCTGGCCGTCATGCTTTTGGACTAGTAAGTTAAATATATTGCTTGCACAATATCTCTATTTTTTCAAATTTGTTCTCTGCCTGGCCATGTTACTGATTCTATATTGTCCTCCATTTAACTTAATGTAACAAGGAATGCTAGTAGAGTAAGTTAGCGAATTATCAATCTGGTAGCTAAATGTTAGTACAAATATAAATTTTATAAATATTGGGAAAGGTTTGCATTCAGCAGACACTTTATCCTCCGATTTTGAAACGAAACAGGGCTGCAACTTAACAACTAGCTACAGGCTTTTGTTTAATTTGTATGCAATTCATCTGGTAGCATTAACGTTAGAAACGTTAGAAGAGTTAGTACACAAAGCTAACAGGCAAAGAAGTCAAGCCTTTATATTGAATAAAAGGTACACTTATTGTAAACTGAAATTTTAAAATAAACATCGGCATAAAAGTGTATATATAATGTAATATTTACTGCGAATTCGTGTAACAAAACTGATATAAGTCACAACATACTGCCGTATACAAATGTAAATGTAAATGTGTTTTTTTTTTCCTTTCAGCTCATATATGTTTGTATTTGTGTAAAAGGAAAAACAAACTGAAGACTACAAATAACGGAAATATGTAGTGAGTTATATCAGTTCTGTTACACACGATTTCCCGACTACTCGATTTCATCTCCAACCCATTGCAAAGAGATCCTGAAGACGTTAATTGTTTGCTTCAGGTGTGTTTGATTAGGGTTGGAGATGAACTGTGCAGGACAGACGATCGGCAGGAGCAGGATTGGGCAATCCTTGTCAATGCGACTTACCTGATCAGACATTGTTTTCTGCGTATGCTACTTTTATTCAATTTGTTTTCTTTATAGGATTTATATTATTAATCTTATATTTATATTATTATTTTGGTCAGTAGTGAATCGATTAACTTTCTCCAACATACAAATCAAATGCCGTCTGCACACACATAAAGACACGGGAGGTTGACCGGTTGACTGTTTGTTGACTTTTGCGACAATGCTGCGGCGCTTGTGGCCTCTAGGGGCACTAGACGTGAAAATTACAGGTCGAGCGCACCCTAGTGGCCAAAAATTCCACAGTGTGCCTTTAAATCATTTAGGTTTATAAAATATAAAATACATTTTTTACATTAAATTATAACTACTCAAAATTGTGAGAGAAAATGTCACACTAAAACTTAACTTAGTAAAGAAAACATTAATTAGACATCATATCAGCTTACAAATATCTATTGCATTTAATTAGCCAATTCTAGTGACTAAATCAGTTTACATTCTGCTTAATGTAATCAGTTGAGTTCATATAACTGTTTATTGACCTTTATTTGAGTGAAACAAACTCACTTTACAATACCATCTGCACAATTTCTTTTAATGTTTTTTTGAAAGAAGTCTCTTATGCTCAACATGGCTGCATTTATTTGATACATCAAACATACAGTAAAAACAGTAATATTGTGGTGTAATATTATTACAATGTAAAATAATAATTTTCTAAAATAATAGTTTTCTATTGAATATATGTTAAAATGTAATTTATTCTTGTGATGGTAAAGCTGAATTTTCAGCATCATTACTCCAGTCTTCAGTGTCACATGATCCTTCAGAAATCATTCTAAAATGATGATTTGCTGCTCAAGAAACATTTCTTATTATTATCAATGTTGAGAACAGTTGTGCTGCTTAATATTTCTGTGGATTCTTTGATGAATAGAAAGTTCAAACAAACAGTATTCAGTATTCAAAAAATTCAGTATCTTTTTTTTAACAATATAAAAGTCTTTACTGTCATCCATGCTAAATACAAGTATTTATTTCTTTCAAAAATTAAATATTCTGACCACAAACATTTGAACATACAGTAGTGTATTTAATGAATTTCACTTTTCAGTGTATTTTTAAATCTTTGTTTTTTAATGGAATATTAGCTAATCTGCATGTCCCCATTCATCATCACTTGGAATATATAGAATAAGAAAAGTTCTGTTTGTAGTTTCTGTGACATTTCAAACTAATTCTAAAAGTTTGATTTTACTGTCATCATATTTGAGGAAGTGACCTATTTATGACCACCTGGTTCAAACAGAAGTACTCCTGTTTCAGTCTTTATCATATTTCATTACATGGATACCCTTATTTTGGCATTGTCAAACTTTTTTTTATTAAAAATAATTTATTTTCTGCACAAGTCCAATAATATGGTGTGGTGCGATAATATTATTTCGTTATGGTCTTGAAGTGAGAAAGTATAATTCATTGAAATGATAGAAATGACAATTTAAAATTACGCTGAGATTTCGCATAGTTTACAAAGAATGACCCCAAACTAACTTTCTGGTAACAGCAGATGCTAGAAACTTAGTGAACTCATTTTTCTACCTGTTTACGGTGTGTTCAGGTATGACAAATCCAGAGGTGATCCGTGCTCTGGAGAGAGGATACCGTATGCAGCGTCTGGACTCCTGCCCTCAGGAGCTCTACGACATCATGCTGGAGTGCTGGAAGAACAAGCCAGAGGACAGGCCCACCTTTGAGTACCTGCAGAGTGTACTGGAGGACTTTTACACGGCCACTGAGAGCCAGTATCAGCAACAGCCTTGAGACACACACACACACTTTGACATGACATCTTGCATAAATCCCTCGTATCAGGAGCTTTCAAAGAAATGTACACATATATATCATATCCCTCCCAACCCGTTGACTTTATACATATGTAGTGAAATCTAATGTGAAATGTTATAGTGTGTTATTTAAATGACATGTAAATGAATATAATTTCAAAATCTGTTTTATTCCTATCATGCAGAGCCCTTTGCCTTACTCTGAGTGTTGCACAACAAAAGCTATATGAATTCATCATTTTAATATAAAACCATTTTTCTGATTTATTTGTAAAAACCTTATGTCATATGTATTTTAAAACTAAATGTTTATGTGTATTGTCATTGAGAATACACATTAAGAGCATTAAAATAAAATGTAGTTTTGATTGTTTATGAGAAGATTAATTCTAAAACTTCAACCTACATTAGGTTTCAAATAAGTTATTCTGGATAATTAAATGTATAGAAATATATTTGTTCAGCAAAAGGATATTGAATCGATTTTGAATAATTGCTCCAAACATTTTAGAAAAACATCTATGCCTAAGGTAGTTATGAATATCTCTTTAGTTTTGATTTAAAAAGTACAGTTTGAACTTGTATTAAAGGTCTTTGTGTATTGTGTTTGTATGCATTTGTAAATTATGCTTGGTTTTTGAGATTTGTAGGTTTATTTGGTACTTTCACAAGCCTGAAGCTGTTCTATTTAATGTTTGATATGTGTCTTGCTTTCACGTCTTCGGTTTTGTTGATATTTGTTTGAACTTTTGTGCAATAATAGTAAAAGAAATGTGACATTCTTTTATTTAATTCTGTTTTCCTGCAAGCGCATTGAGGCACCTCATTTGTGGCTTCATTAACATTTATCTCATTTGTGAAAAAAAAAATGATGCTAATTAGGCAGATGATTTTCAATACACTTTTCCCTGATGTAAAGTCTTATGCAGAGTTCCTTATATAAAAAAAAAAGCACAATGATCCTGTTGCTATTTTTGTATTAGTTCACAAAACAAATAAATGTATTTAATTTTGAGTCTGGCACAGAGGGGAAATCTCATTTACTCTCATAATAGCTTTACAAAATCGTTAAATTATATTACTGTTGCATTTATTAAAGTTTACAAGACCATGGGAAATTACATAAAGAAATTATTTTAAGATTTTTCCACACAGCACATTACTTAAGTATAATGAGCGTATTTATTAGTATACAGGTCCTTCTCAAAAAATTAGCATATTGCGATAAAGTTCATTATTTTCCATAATGTAATGATAAAAATGAAACTTTCATATATTTTAGATTCATTGCACACCAACTGAAATATTTCAGGTCTTTTATTGTTTTAATACTGATGATTTTGGCATACAGCTCATGAAAACCCCAAATTCCTATCTCAAAAAATTAGCATATTTCATCCGACCAATAAAAGAGGTGTTTTTAATACAAAAAAAGTCAACCTTCAAATAATTATGTTCAGTTATGCACTCAATACTTGGTCGGGAATCCTTTTGTAGAAATGACTGCTTCAATGCGGCGTGGCATGGAGGCAATCAGCCTGTGGCACTGCTGAGGTGTTATGGAGGCCCAGGATGCTTCGATAGCGGCCTTAAGCTCATCCAGAGTGTTGGGTCTTGCGTCTCTCAACTTTCTCTTCACAATATCCCACAGATTCTCTATGGGGTTCAGGTCAGGAGAGTTGGCAGGCCAATTGAGCACAGTAATACCATGGTCAGTAAACCATTTACCAGTGGTTTTGGCACTGTGAGCAGGTGCCAGGTCATGCTGAAAAATGAAATCTTCATCTCCATAAAGCTTTTCAGCAGATGGAAGCATGAAGTGCTCCAAAATCTCCTGATAGCTAGCTGCATTGACCCTGCCCTTGATAAAACACAGTGGACCAACAACAGCAGCTGACAATGGCACCCCAGACCATCACTGACTGTGGGTACTTGATACTGGACTTCAGGCATTTTGGCATTTCCTTCTCCCCAGTCTTCCTCCAGACTCTGGCACCTTGATTTCCGAATGACATGCAACCACTGAGCAACAGTCCAGTGCTGCTTCTCTGTAGCCCAGGTCAGGCGCTTCTGCCGCTGTTTCTGGTTCAAAAGTGGCTTGACCTGGGGAATGCGGCACCTGTAGCCCATTTCCTGCACACGCCTGTGCACGGTGGCTCTGGATGTTTCTACTCCAGACTCAGTCCACTGCTTCCGCAGGTCCCCCAAGGTCTGGAATCGGTCCTTCTCCACAATCTTCCTCAGGGTCCGGTCACCTCTTTTCGTTGTGCAGCGTTTTTTGCCACACTTTTTCCTTCCCACAGACTTCCCACTGAGGTGCCTTGATACAGCACTCTGGGAACAGCCTATTTGTTCAGAAATTTCTTTCTGTGTCTTACCCTCTTGCTTGAGGGTGTCAATGATGGCCTTCTAGACAGCAGTCAGGTCAGCAGTCTTGCCCATGATTGCGGTTTTGAGTAATGAAACAGGCTGGGAGTTTTTAAAAGCCTCAGGAATCTTTTGCAGGTGTTTAGAGTTAATTAGTTGATTCAGATGATTAGGTTAATAGCTCGTTTTGAGAACCTTTTCATGATATGCTAATTTTTTTAGATAGGAATTTTGGGTTTTCATGAGCTGTATGCCAAAATCATCAGTATTAAAACAATAAAAGACCTGAAATATTTCAGTTGGTGTGCAATGAATCTAAAATATATGAAAGTTTCATTTTTATCATTACATTATGGAAAATAATGAACTTTATCACAATATGCTAATTTTTTGAGAAGGACCTGTATAGCCTATGTTGCTGACTCACAAAAACATACATTTTGCAAATATTCTAAGCATTATTATCTCCACACATAGGTCTATTGTAACTGGGGGGAGAAACTTTCAATGATGCATAATTAATAATTATCAGAATTTGAATTCAAATATCAGGAAATTGGTGTGTCTATGATCCATTCATTGCTATTGCTTGATTATTGTATTACTAATGATAAAGAATTAAAGACCATTAAAGAAAAGAAAAAGTGACCCAGACAGAAGCATTGTGTCGACCCAGAACCGGGCCACATCTGGTAGCCTACGCAGTGTAGGCTATTAAGCCTGTATATAAAACAATAAGGAAATTAAATCTGCATATGGGTAATAGGAACTACATTATAAATGCCTCGTAATAGGAATTACATTTTAAAAGCCTGAAACCTTTGCAAATGTTGCCTCCCTGTTGTGTCAATATCCTTGTAAGCTTTGAGAGTGAAATGACAGCAGCATGATGACGCTTTGACATCCTTCCTGTGACGTCCGCAATGACACGTGTATTCAAGATGGCGGCGGCGATGGTGAGTACCTATGCTAAAGTCTCTTCTGTTGCTCTAATTCACAAAATGTTAATTCCACACGGATAGAGATTACTTGCTTTAAATCATGTTGTTTCGGGTTGCTTCTTGTGAGTGTGCCTTATGATATGATTTGCAATTTTCGCGCAGTGGATGCCGATTGAAAAGCAACCGGCTAGCCTAAACACTTAGCAGGCAGCTAATTATCGAGTGTTTGCGAAGAGTGAGAGTTAAAGTCCTCATCTAATCTAACATCTAAACCATACGAAGCAGACAGCTCTCTTTATTCGAACATACGCGACTGTGTTTCATGGTAAACTGCATCACATGATGGAGTCTGTCAGTCAGGCTAACGTTAATGCATTTGCGCTGCTTTAGCATTCACTGCCTCTCGCAATCAAAGCAAATGTGATGATGATGATGATGATGATGATAAAGTGATTAAATCACAGTTGTCATCTCAATTCTCTCCATAATGTATTAATGTTTTGCTCTTGCCGGATGACACTGTTTGTGATTTGTGTTCTTGACACTTGTGGACAGTTAAATGGAGTTTCGGTTTAACAAGAAGATTTTGGATACTATTAATGTAATATTGTAAGAAATAATGGGTCATCATCGTTAAATAACCCCGACATTGTGATCAGGACGCAAAAATGGCACATTATACCGCTTATTACCCGAAAACTTACAAATTAGGTAAATAAATGGACACGTTATTGATTTTGAGTGTAAATTGTTTTCTTCTGTGATAAGAAAATGTGTGATTTTTCTTAAAGTCGTAATGTGAACGATTCTTTTTGACCTTGTAAATTGTTATTTTAAACAGAGTGTCATAACGTGACTTTCCAGTGAAAACGGCAGACTACTCTGGTGACGCACGCAGGACTTCTCCAATAGTTTAGTCTGCTTAAACTCCGCCCCTTTCTTAGATCACATCTGCAGCGACCACATCTCAAAATCTGATTAACTACTACTGCATAGATGCATTAATAGTCCCCATACTAAGTTTTTTATATTTTGGAAATGTTTCACTGAGAAACACGTAACGCACTGACTGACCCTAGTAACGGTTCCATGTGGATGTATATTTTTATGTAAACAAGTTGACTGTCAGTGTGCTGTTTTTGCACTGCAACAAGGTTATAGATAGGTAGCTAACTAAACATATTTGACTTTGTGTGTCTTTTTTTTGTGTTTGTAGGAGATGTGGACACTGTTACTGGTGTCCACGCTGCCTTTAGTAACACCCTTTTATGTACCAGGGGTTGCGCCCATGAATTTCCACCAGAACAGCCCTGTTGAAATAAAGGTGAGGCCTCTTCTTTTTTCTTTTTTTTTGAGTTGGAAAAAAAGGGGTTACTTTTTTACTCAGACATAATTATTCCTGTTCATTGCTATTTTTCTTTTTTATGCTATGACTCTAGACATTGCTGGTTTTAGAGCCATTTACTCTTGTTTGACCCTGTTTTCCTCAGACATGTCTGCCCAGCTCTTATCAATCTAGATCCATGTGTTTGACACAATCATTATCCTTCATTCCACAGATTCCTTCTCCAAAGGTTTCTAGATTTGTGCTTTGGTGTTTCTAACATACCTATTTTTAATTACCAGGCTGTGAAATTGACAAGCTCCAGAACCCAGCTGCCCTATGAGTACTATTCACTTCCTTTCTGTAAGCCTGATAACATCGTCTACAAGGCAGAGAACCTCGGTAAGTTGACGTTTCACTGGAGTCACGCGTCTGATGTTTTTAAGTAGGGCTGGGTAAAAATATCGATTCATCAATGCATTGCAATTATTTGTTTCTCAATTCAATATCGATTCATCAAATCCTATGAATCGATTCAGCCCATCGGCCAGTGGCGGCGCTGTGGGCAACACTCTAGTGAGAGCGTTCAGCGTTGTACAAGACGCACTTTACCAAAACAGCAAGATGACGGACAGTAGCTGCACTCCGTTCAAGCCTGCACCACCAACCAGGGACGTCGTTAGGCCTATTTTAGGGGGCTGAAGCTACCCCAAAATGTTCCTAAGCCCCCCTAAATGATAATAAGAACAATAAGTCTCCGGGAGTCTCCCGCATATTGATAGCGGCTCCCTGATGTCCGCAAATTAGTTCAAATCTCCCGAAATCTAGAGCTCGCAAGCTCCAAACCGCGTAGCGCGCGCACAACAGAGAGGAAGAGAGCGAGAGTCCTTGCGTGTGTGTGCAAAAGTGCGCGCGTGTGCCTCACGAAGCGCATTTTTTTTATGAGTATGCACATTTTGTGTTTCTGTTTACATTTCTTTTATAACTTGAATGTATAGGAAGAAAGAAATGTACTTTCTATTACAGTTACATGCACTTTAGAGGTGTGTTAATAAAGCACCTGTTTGTTACAGTTGTGGTTTGTATTCAACACATGTACAATATTGTACAGTTTGTTCTGCTAAATAAACCATGACAGGAAACATGCTGGGGTCAATTTGTTCTTAAACATTGGTAATACTGCACACATTATTTAAAAATATACTCAGGTACTTAATTACTTGTGTATTTACTAATTATTGAATCGATATCGAAGCTAATAAATCAATATCGAATCGAATCGAAATCGAATCGAAGCCTCAAGAATCGAAATCGAATCGAATTGTGAAATTCCTAACAATACCCAGCCCTATTTTTAAGTATAGCTAGGTGGCAGAAAACTAATGCTTGCAGTTAGAAGGTTGACTTATTACTGTGACATGCTTCTCATTTTGATGATGATGATATGTGACCAGGTGAGGTGTTGCGAGGGGACCGTATCGTAAACACACGCTACGCTGTTTTCATGAACCTGGACAAAAAATGTGAGGTGCTGTGTAAAAAGCCAGATAATCCCATCAAACTCACCGTGGAGGAGAGCAAGCTGCTAGCCGAGCGCATCCAAGAAGAGTACTATATCCACCTGTGAGTCCTTCCTCTACTGACGCCATTCCGCATTTATGAAAGCACAACATTTTTCTTGCAATGTCTTGCAAGTCTCTTGCAATGCATCAGTTTACACAATTTGTTTCTGCTCATGTTTCATGAAAGAGGCCCAATACAAAGTGCTGATTTCTGTTTTGTCCTGAAAAGTTTTTTTTTGTTGTTAAACTTAGAATTTCAAATGCACAGCCCTATTTGTCTCTCAGTGCAAATACATTTATTTTAGACCAGTGTGATTTGCATGAACAATGTAATTTACAACAAAATATTATATACACTACCATTCAAATGTTTTTTTTTTTAAAAGAAGTTAATACTTCTATTTGGCATTAAATTAATTGAAAATTACAGTAAAAAATGACAGTTACAAATATTTCTATATTAAATAAACGCTGTTTTTTAAACGTCCTATTCATTAAAGAATCCTGAATTTTTTTTTTATCAAGGTTTCCAAAGAAATATTAATCAGAACAACTGTTTTCAACATTGATAATAAGAAATGTTTCTTGAGCAGCAGTTCAACATATTAACATATTTGAATGATTTCTGAAGGATCATGTGACACTAAAGACTGGAATAATGATGCTGAAAATTCAGCTTTGACATCACAGGAATAAATAACATTTTACAATAGTTAAAATAGAAAATGGCTGTTTTAAATTGTAATAATATTTCTCAATATTACAGTTTTAACTGTATTTTTGATCAAATAAATGCAGCCTTGGTGAGGATAAGATACTTCTTTCAAAAACATTAAACTTTTTAATATAAAAAAATATAAAAAAAAATTTTGTGCTGTATATTCTAATGTATGCATATTTCACATATCCTGTAAAGTTAAATCTGTCAGTAGTAGTTTGATTAATAAGTCATGCATATTATCAGCATTGCAGATAACCTCCCTGTGGCCACACGGCTGGAGCTTTATCCCAACAAAGAGGAGGGAACGGAAGAAGAACAGAAGAAGGACACATTGAAGGATATTCAGTTCGAGCATGGCTACAGGCTCGGCTTTTCTGAAAATAACAAGGTAAACCTGAAGAGCATCTTTTCCCATTAGCACAATTTTATGCCAGTTTAAATATGTAGACGGTAAGCAATTCGTTTTGTTACCTCAACCTCTTTTCATCTTTTATTTATTGACATTGATTTCAATAACAGAAAATTGTGTCTATCAACTTAATATAGATTCAAATGGCTGTTGGTTTCTTTAAAAAAAAATAAATCTTATCGTATTTGGTGATGTCAATATTTGTTCTTTTTCATGATTGGTTGACACATGCTGTTTGGTTCCCTGCTGTAGTTCTATTTGCACAACCATCTGTCATTCATCCTGTACTACCACAAAGAAAAGGTGGAGGATGATGTCGAACACAATTACAGAGTTGTACGTTTCGAGGTGATGCCAAAGAGCGTCAAATTAGAAGGTAAGTCACTAGTAATTCAGTGAAATTTAAAATTGCACAAATCAAAAAATCTGGATAGATGAGTCCAACAACAGAAACACTTTACAATAAGGTTTCCTTTGTTAACATTAATTAACATAAACTAACAATGGACAATACTTATACAGCATTTATTGATCTTAGTTAATGTTAATTTCAACATTTACTAATATATTATGGAGCTGGAATATGTGGAGAAATACAAATACCTAGGGGTCTGGCTAGACCCCTCACTTTCCTTTCAAACCCACATAAACCATCTCCAGTCAAAGATCAAGTCCAGGATCGGGTTTCTATTTCGAAACAAAGCTTCATTTACTCTTCCTGCAAAACAGGCCCTTGTGAAAATGACCATCATCCCAATGCTTGACTTTAGTGATGTTGTCTACAGAACTGCTTCTAATTCTTTACTCAAGAAATTGGACGTTGTTTACCACAGCGCTATTTGCTTTATTACTAAAGCCCCATATAATACCCACCACTGCACTCTTTACTCACTAGTTGGATGGCCTTCGCTACACAATCGGCGCCTAAGTCACTGGTATCAATTAATTTACAAGTCCATACTAGGCAAAACACCATCTTACCTAAGTACTTTAATAACCATATCAGTGCCTGTATTTAACCTGCGTTCGAGTAAATATATCTTTTTAGACTCTACTAAAGCCCGCACCTCTTTTGGCCGCTCTTCTTTTAAAATATCTGCTGCAAATGATTGGAACACTTTACAAAAGTCTCTCAAATTAGAATCCACTGTTTCGATCGCTACTTTTAAAGTTTTACTGTCAAATTTATTGACGGACCACTGTACATGTTGATGTTGATGCTCTTTGCGAACAAAGACTTATGTACTTTTGCACATATTCAACTAAATGGCTGTCACTGCATTTATTTGCACATTATCAATTTACCCATGTTGGACTGTACTATTATCCGACTGCTATTTCTTTTGCACTGCCATTTTACCTTTTTAAACTATCAAGTTTTTTAATTTTTATTTATATATATTGTCCAGTACCTTTTAACTGAATCTGAATGTTTTCTATATTCATGACTGTGTAATTGTATGTGGTATGTCATGTGTAATTTTATGTCGCCTTGTACCCTGCGCCTTATCTTGGCCAGGTCGCGGTTGCAAATGAGAACCTGTTCTCAACCGATTAACCTGGTTAAATAAAGGTTAAAAAAAAAAAATTTTTTTT
>JAVALU010000110.1:82500-85000 GCA_030770095.1 Gila robusta | reverse complement strand
TATTGAGAGTAGAGGAATATTGTATTTTATTTCCCCAAAGTCATTCGCTTTAATTCTGTTTCCTATATAAGAGAGCAGTGACGTTGTGAGAGGTGTGTGTGAAGAGGTGAGGGGATCGGAGAAGGGATGCGAAGTAGAGGAGGGAGCACCGGAGGGAGTGGGACGAGTGGAGAGATGTTCGAGAGAGGCAATCTGCTAAGAACCAGTTTGTTAGCAGGTTTCTATTTTTTTGTTTTTTGTTGATGTTGTGTATTGAACACGGAGTGTCTTGAGAGTTAATTGGATTGTGCGATGTTGTGTGAGACCTTGTTGGTTCTGTTTCCTTGATGTTGGGATGTGGGGTTGGTTTGTTTGAGCGCGATGTTGGTTGGATGGGGGGGAGACCTGGAGTTATGTTGCGCGGCTCGCCCCCCGCGGGAGCCGGCTCCTCTCTCCGTCCTGGGGTGACTCGATCTTTCGTAACCATTTATTGGCACCCTGTCACAATAAAGCGCAGCAGTAAAAGTCAGCTGTTGAGCGTAAAGCAAGCAGAGCAGTAAGCAAACAGTAAGCAGGTCAGTCGAGTCATTGCGCAAGATCAAAAGAGGTAGCAAGTTAGGTGGAGTAGTCAGTCAGGTTACGAAGCAGTTCCAGGTTCATTCTGTAAAGAGATTTATTTACACTTATAACTAATATTTAATTACAAATAGGGAGGAGGGGGGGGGAGGGGAGGGAGAAGGGGTCAGGTGAAGCCTGCGTGAAGGGGACAGGGAGGCTAGCTAAGGGGTGGTAAGTACGGGAGTAGTAGAGGAGGGGCTACCGTGAGAAGTTTTTAGAGTAGTCAGGAGGAGGGTGACGTAAACGTGTGATATAGGGGGAAATGGGACGGGATTGGGGAGGGGGGGGGAGGGTAATGGTTGAGCAGGGTTCTGGACTATCGCGGGCGAAATAATGTAAGGGTGGGGGTTATGTGGTGTGTGTAGGGCTGTGGTGGGGTTTGGGGTAGGGGGTAAAAAATTTTTTTTGGTAATTGTGGGTTGTGTAAATTTGGTGTAATTATTATATAGGGTTGTGTAAAAAAATAAAATTTGGTTTTGGAGGTTTAAAAATGTTTGTTGGTGGAAAATGGGTAGTAAAATGTGGGTGGTGTATAAAAAATGGTAAGTGTTTTATTGGGGGGGAATTGGTGGTAAAATTGGTAAAATTGAGTAAAAAAAAGTAAGTAAATGGTTGTTAAAAATAAGGGTATGGTAATAAAAAAAGGGGTTAAAAGTGGTTTTATGTTGTTAAAAATTGGGTGTTTATTTGTTTAACAAAGGGTTAAGTGGGCGTTTTTGTTTGTGGTGTTGTGAGGGTAAAATAGGGGGGTATAAATAGTGTTGGTAAGATGGGGGTAATAGTGCGATAAAGAAAATTCGAAAACTGCGCGAAATGGTATTTGGTTTATGGTGGGGGTTTTGAGTGTTGGGGGTGGGTGTTTGATTGTTTTTATTAAAATTTTAAAATTGGGTAAAGGTTGGGGGTGTGGTGAGTTTATTTTTAAAAAGAAAAAAAGTTAAAAGGGTTTCGTTAATTGTAAAAAAAAAAAAGGCGTATTTGGCCATTTACGGGATTCTATCTGGTCCTCATTTTTTTCTATCTTCATGAAAATAAGTACATGCTAAGTTTTTAGAGTATAAGTAGTAGTAGTAGTTTTAATAAAGTAGTTAGTAAAGAGAGTTAGTAAGAGTTAGTTAGGGAATTATCAATCTGGTAGTACCACTAAAATGCTTGGTTTTACCGAATGGTTTTTTTGGTTGTTTATGGAATGATGGTTTAATATAAAAATAATCTTTCAGGATAACTATCTTAATGTCTTGCAGGCTGATGATCTAGATATCTAGTTCTCTTGATATCTTTGTCTGATTGAAATATGTTTTGTAGTTGCTGTTGGTATTTATTATTTCTGGTGGGATCATGGAAAGTTTGAGGAAATAATTGTGGAGAAGAAAGTAGTGGGGGGGGGAAATGGAAAGATGAATGAACATAAGTATGTGTGTGGAGTTGTTTTAGGGTTCTCTTCTTTGTGGGATAAGAAAGTGTACAGAAGAATGAAAAAAGATAGGTAGATGAAAAGCTTTGTGGTCCCTTTTTCTTCTTTTGTTTGGTGTGAAGAAGTCTGTGGGATGGTTGGATCTGTGGGAAAAAAACTTGGAAGTGAAGAGTGAAGTGGAAAAATTTGTTGAACAGATTTGGACAATAGAAAGTTGGGGATGTGAAAGTGTTTGGGTGTTGTGGAATGGTGAAAAAGTGTTGTGAAAGTGGGTGAAAGATTGGGAAAGTGTTGGTAAGAGTTTGTGGATGGGGGAAATGAGGAGTAGATGGTGAAAGGGAGATGGGAAAAAATGGAAACGTTGTGTTTGTTCTTTCTATTGTCTGGTTCTCGTGTGACATTGATGTGGAAAAAGAAGTTTTGTTAAGGGACGTATGGAATGAGATGAGGGCTGAATGGGCGAAATATGTGGAATGTGAGAAAGAAGTT
>JAVALU010000110.1:67500-75000 GCA_030770095.1 Gila robusta | reverse complement strand
ATAAATTTTACATTTTTTATATATATTTTATATACAAATGGTAAATGGTATACATTTAAAATATATTTAACTATTTCTTTAAGTTTATTTAATGATTTTATTAAATTCAATTATTTATATTATTTATTTATTTATTATATTACTCAAATTTATTATTGAAAGTATCTTGGTTAAAAATGTTTTAACTTTCAAATGTCAAATCGTATAGCAGTAATATTTTATTTATACATTATGATATATAATTTTAAATTGTACACATTTTAAATATATACATTTTAAATGTATTCAAATCTGCTTGTATCCGGCCCCAATAGTATAATCCTGCAATATAATCCTACAATATATGAACAGTGAACACCCTTTTAAAAGACTTTTTAATAGCTATTATATATATATATATCAAAGGTTCAAGGTCAGCCGATCTTAACAATTAGACAAGGAAATATTGTGATTATGTCAGGGTTTTTCTGTGTGTGATTGACAGCTCTCTCTTGTGTTCTTACGGTTACAGAACTCGATCTGTCTGGGAGCTGGGAGATGGCCTGGCCTTGTGAACGAGTTGGATAGTTAGTTCAGTTATTTACTACCAGATCAAACAACCTCGCTGGATGGAGACCTTTTTGTTTAAGGTGAGAGAGACAGAGAGATAATTGAGCATTAAACAGCAATTCACAACCTATTTTTCCCCCATCTTATGACATGTTTACAGTTTGAAATAGGATGTTCAACAAGAAAAAGTGTCAGGCAACTTGACTTGATTTTATTCACACATTCTATCCATCCAATTTCTTTATCCATCCATAAATGAAGCCCAGGGTGATTTGGAGAGAGGAGGAGAAGTTCATAATATAATGAGCAACATTCACAAGTAGACCAGTAAGTAAACCGCAAAAATAAAAAATGAAATGGGTTTATGTTTATGTATGCTATTTTTTTTATTTCTAAAGTGTAAATCCTCCCAATAGTATAATCCTGCAATACTGCATTTCCCAAAGGCCATCGTTAAGCCTAAATAGATCGTGAAAAAAACGATCGCAAAAATCATCTTAGACTTACGGGGCCCGTTTCCCAAAACCGTCGTTAACTTAAGTAAGACTTAAAACGTGTTAGTAAGTCCTAAGATCCATTGTTATCTGGAAACGCGAAAAAGCCCTGGACGATGTTGCAAGTTTCAGGATCGCATTTAAATCATTTCCTAAAATGATGAATATCAAATACAGAATTTGAATAGTGAGTGCTATACAATAGTGGTAGTACGTACATACAAAAACTAGGGGTCCTAGAAATGCGGGTCCTGAAACTGCAGTCTCTGGTATTGCATCATCTTTCTACTTTCCTGCTTGGTATCAGTCCGTGTGTGTAGTAATACTTTCCTCCGCCTGTAGGTGGCGATTCCTCTGGAGGAGATGCCAGCAGAATACACCTGCGGTTCATGTTTCGTCACCGATCCGCACAGGAGTGTAAGATTTCACAGTTACGTAAATGATGCTCTGTAAGGAAGCTGGTTCTGTCATTGAATAAAAATAAAAAGGGATATTTTCATCTCAAAATTCTAAGTTTTTTTTCTCGCTATTGCGAGTTTATAACTTTCAAATCTGACTTTTCAACTCAGAATTCTGAGTTTATATCTCACAATTCTAAACAAAAACCTCAAAATATGAGATAAAAAGTCACATTTACCACATTAATTCCCTGGCAGAAACAAGCTTACATAGTTCTGAATTACATTTTAATTTTTTTTTAACTTGTGAAGAGTTTCTAACTAAGTGAAAACTAAGTACTAAAACTAAGTAATAGACTTATCGTAAAAATATTGGGATTATCAAGTCATAATTTTATAATTTTATGTTAACTTCAATCAGTTAACAATCTCAATTAAACTTCAGCTGCATTAAAAAACAAGTTCCTAAAGAGGTGGAGAGGGGGGGGGACATCCTCATTCTTGAGAGCGTGGTGATTGGACAGAAATCTGTGCAATGAAACATGAGTCATCTCTGTTTCCATCCACCTATTTTTTATGTGCATTTTGAGAAGATCGCATAAAAAAAAAACACTGGATGGAAATACCAAGATGCACCATAAATTCAAAAAATGCGCATTTAGTCAAATAGCGCATAAAAAAAACGCTGGGATGGAAATACCATGATGCACATAAATTCTAAAAAATGTACATTTATAAATTCATCGATGCGCATCAAAAAAGACATGTGACCTGATTATTCCAATTTTGCGCATAAGTTAAAATTGCAACTTCAGATGGAAACCATAGCTAATGTTTTGATGTGTGTGCAACTGCGTGCGCTAGCATATAGATGAGCTCCAAAGCTATCGATAATTTTTAAAAGCCACATAACTTATAATTTACACTCTTCATGTCCAATCTGTCATATACAACTAGATATGATGTTGAATGTTAGTGGAAATGAATTCAGATATGAATAAATGTGGTGATTTGTGCTATGCAGCGAAGGACAAGGGATGTGAAAGGAACTTTGCGATGGGGTTTGTGCGTCTGATGAAGGAAGACGGAACCGTTTGAGAGATTGGCATTACATGAGCTCACTGTCTTTAAGGTCAGAAACACACACTTACAAGAGTCTCACTGGGGCCATAAAAAGTGTTAACAGTTATTAATCGTACATGGGTTTTTGAGGGGGTTTTGTGGAAGCTTTTTTATCTGCATATCTGCATTTTTTTAACATGAAATAAGAACAACAAAATTCCCCTTCACATACCAAAAAATACAAAAAACATAAACAAAACAAACAAGAATAACAAACAACCCCCCCCCCCCCCCCCCCCCCCCCCCAAAAAAAAAAGACAAATAATATATTAATAAAGATGAGAAGACAACAAAAAAACCCAAACAAACATTACTACTAGCTGTGGGTCACAGTCCAAGAACTACTGCACAGTCATTGCAGCAAAAACGTGGGGACAATAAGTCTACTCAGGATGTCTGGGAAGGACAGCTTCCCAACGTATTCAAAAAGGGGTCCCACGTCTTTGAAAATTTTAGGCCTGGGAGCCTCTTAACAAATGCCAAAATTTTTCCAGTTTGGCAAAGTAAAGGACCATCCCTAATCCAGTGAATGTACGATTGGAGGTGTAGGAGACTTCCATTTCAAAAAGTATCAAACGCCTTGCTAACAAACTAACAAAGGCTATGAACATCTTGAGCTCTGCAGACAAACGACATTGTATCTGCCATTTTAAAAAAATAATTGTTTTAGATAGGCTTAAACGATGCAGTAATGAGATTAAAAAATGGTGAAGCCTCATTTAATAGTCTTTACAACTGGTTTACCAATCATTCACACCATTCATATCTTAAAGGGATAGTTCACCTAAAAATGAAAATTCTGTCAGTAATTACTCATGTTGTTCAACCCGTAAGACCTTCGTTCATCTTCAGAACACGAATTAAGATTATTTTTGATTAAATCTGAGAGCTGGATCACTCCTCCATAGACTGATTGGTAATTGCATCTGCAGCCCAGAAAAGTTATTAAAGACATCGTTAAATAGTCCGAGTGACTACAGTGGGTCAACCTTAAGTTTATCAAGCGACGAGACTACTTTTTGTGCGCACAAACAAACACAAAAAATACGACTTTATTACACTATGATCTTCTGTGTGGGCCTCTGAGTGAGTTCCCGAGAGCCGCGACGCAGTGCGCGAGAACTGGAGAGATGAACGTTTGATGAGAAAGTGTGGAAGATAAGCCATTCATTATGGCAGCATTGGTAAGGCACTTTTACACTCTCATTGGTTTCTCACGATTCGGACATCCAGGAAATGCACACTTTAGAACCCATTTTAAACACGACATCCAGACCCGTCTGCGTCCTCTTCTCAGTTCTCGCGCATGTGTCGTGACTCTCGGGAACTCATGTCCGAGGCCCACACGGAAGAACATCAATAGTATGAATAAGTCGTTCATTTTGTTTATTTGCACACAAATGTATTCTCGTCGCTTGATAAACTTAAGATTGGAGCCACTGTAGTCACTTGGACTATTTAACGATGTCTTTAATAACTTTTCGGGGAACAAGTTTTCAATCCCTTAGAAGCCTATGGAGGAATGATCCAGCTCTCAGATTTAATCAAAAATATCACAAATTGAATAAACATTTACAAATGAATAAACATTTGTCTCATTATTATGGAGGCCCAAACCTGCAGAAATAATAAATAAATAATATACTGTAATATAATATAATATAATATAATATAATAGTAGAAAAATAAATAAAGGGATAAATAACTTGATAGAATAAATATAAGTAATTTTTAATTGAATTTAATCCAGATTTACTTGAATCCAGTATTACTTTTTTCCATCATTTATTATTAATTAAACAATCCAGGGCCACGTTTCCCTAAAGCAAGTAGATCGTAGAGACCTTTAGTGCATTCGTTTTATGATCAACTAAACAAGATTTTCTCTGTAATTACAAAATAAACAGGCATTATACCAGAAACCATATCCACATGAATTATGGGTGTAACTTCCGTTAAGCTGTAAGCAACCAGTGAAAGACTAGCTCTATGAACGCAATAATATATATATTTTTAAACTGTGTACAATGACATTACATTAATCTACTCACCTTTCAACCATTGAACATTAAAAGTACATTTAAAAGTGTAAAAGCATCAACAAGGTACTTTCAACAGACCATGAATAACCCCAAAAGCGTGAATCTTTCCACAGCAAAATCGGATGGTTAAATATCAGTGGTAATCTGTATTATGTAGCATACGTTGCCTTAATAAAAACACATATATTATACAGATATATGACAGATAATACATTATTTACCTGTGAAAACAAACCCGGAAAGAGACGTGAGGATTTGGAGAGAAAAAATAGAGATTCTTCGTGCATTCCAGTGAATTATTAATGGGATATATGGTAAATTACTGACAGCTCATTGAGTCAAACTGGCGGATCAGCTTTATTTTGTAAAGCAACCTTATGATTTGAAATGATTCGTTTCAGTCTTTTTGAATGTAAGTTCCCCAAACCGGAAGTGCCACCCATAATTTGAAACGCAGTAATCTCGTCAGGAATAAGGTGGATACCGTCCACTGGGAGTCTGGGTGTTTATTTTTAATTTTTACAGGTTTCTTGCTGGCCTCCATTGATAATATGGTGGATGACAGTTAAATGGCCATGCTGCATCTGTTTTGTGTCTGTCTGTAGGGTGACAGTAAGCGTATGGAGGAGGTGAGCTCGTACCTGTCCCTGCCGTCGGAGCGCAGTAACCCTGACAGTCACAAGGGGGCGACGCTGATGCGCAGCTCCAGTAGTGTGGGCGGCCTGTCGGTCAGCTCCAGAGACACCTTCACCATCGCAACACTCGTCTGCTCCACCAAACTCACGCAGAACGGTGTGTGTGTGTGTGTGTGTTTTTCTATCCCCGTGGGGACTTTAACCTGAAAGCACACAGACTCATGGGGACTCGTGTCACTGTGGACCTAAATTGAGGAAACAAGCTTATAAATCATACAGAATGATTTTTTTTTTTAAATGTAAAAATGCTGAAAGTTGTGTGTGATAGATAGGTTTAGAGGTCGATATAGTGTGTGTGTTTGTGTGTGTGTGAGAGTGTGATGGGTAGGTTTAGGGGTCGGGTTAGTGTTTGTATGTGTGTGATAGGTAGGTTTAGGGTCGGGATAGTGTGTGTGTGTGTGTGTGTGTGTGTGATGGGTAGGTTTAGGGGTCGGGATAGTGTTTTTGTGTGTGTGTGTGTGTGTGATGGGTAGGTTTAGGGTCGGGATAGTGTTTGTATGTGTGTGATGGGTAGGTTTAGGGGTCGGGATAGTGTGTGTGTGTGTGTGTGTGATGGGTAGGTTTAGAGGTCGGGTTAGTGTTTGTATATGTGTGATTGGTAGGTTTAGGGGTCGGGATAGTGTGTGTGTATGTGTGTGTGTGTGTTTGTATATGTGTGATGGGTAGGTTTAGGGGTCGGGAAAGTGTGTGTGTGTGTTTGTTTGTATGTGTGTGACGGGTAGGTTTAGGGGTCGGGATAGTGTGTGTGTGTGTGTTTGTATATGTGTGATGGGTAGGTTTAGGGGTTAGGATCGTGTGTGTGTGTGTTTGTTTGTTTGTATGTGTGTGATGGGTAGGTTTAGGGGTTGGGATAGTGTGTGTGTGTTTGTTTGTATGTGTGTGATGGGTAGGTTTAGGGGTCAGAATAGTGTGTGTGTGTGTTTGTTTGTATGTGTGTGATGGGTAGGTTTAGGGGTCGGGATAGTGTGTGTGTGTGTGTTTGTATGTGTGTGATGGGTAGGTTTAGGGGTAGGGATAGTGAGTGTGTGTGTGTGTGTGTGTGTTTGTTTGTATGTGTGTGATGGGTAGGTTTAGGGGTAGGGTTAGTGTGTGTGTGTGTGTGTGTTTGTTTGTATGTGTGTGATGGGTAGGTTTAGGGGTCAGGATAGAGTGTGTGTGTGTGTGTGTGTTTGTTTGTATGTGTGTGATGGGTAGGTTTAGGGGTAGGGTTAGTGTGTGTGTGTGTGTTTGTTTGTATGTGTGTGATGGGTAGGTTTAGGGGTCGGGATAGAGTGTGTGTGTGTGTGTGTGTGTGTGTGTGTGTGTGTGTGTGTGTGTTTGTTTGTATGTGTGTGATGGGTAGGTTTAGGGGTTGGGTTAGTGTAAGGGGAGAGAATATACAGTTTGGACAATATAAAAACCATCACGTCTATGGAGAGTCCCCACAAAGATAGCGAACCAGACGTGTGTGTGTGTGTGTGTTTGTGTTGGGGGGACGAGGAAAAGTAGCTTTTATATCCTGAATGAAACGACATTCACAGTCCATTTCACTTCTGTAATGTGATGAATTTCCAAGTGAAAAAAACAGATATTCAGGGAGGAAAAACAAAAACATGTAGGGCAGGATTTTATTCATCAGGTGGTGAAAAGTGTTTCTTCATGACAGGAAGTTGAAAAATAAGAGGTCTCGATATGACATTGGTTGAAAGGGAAAGTCATTTCAAAGCAGGTTATTACATTGTAATGAACGATGACCAGACAAACAATGTTTTACAATAACGTGCACTGATTCACAAAAAGACCAGGAATGTCTTATTGTTAAGAAAAAAAGTAAATACAGTCAATCTAAATATTTATATACAAACAATGCAAAGCCTGACATATACAATAATAGTCGGAATTTTTTATTTTTTTGTAATGGAACAGCTTATTGAGCCTTTAGGCAAAATCTAAAAGAAACATTTTTTGGCATATGTGTTTTTTTGTTTTGTATCATATTTGATACATCAAGCTTTTATGGCTCATATTATATAGTGAGAATATGGAGCTCAAACTCGAGGAGGAAAAAACAGATCAGTTTTTTTCTGAAGCCCAAACTGAGCAAAAATATGCAATTTAGTGCAGATGCTGATATTTATATGGACAAAAAAATCTGATGAGACTTTATAACAGTATAGCAGACTACTTACATAAAATGCACAAATATCAGTCATCATATCTA
>JAVALU010000110.1:12500-65000 GCA_030770095.1 Gila robusta | reverse complement strand
GCTGACGTCATTCGGCACTGTCACTTTTTCAATGACATATGACTCGCATTGACGGGAATATCCGGGAATACATGGCAGATGCAAATGCATGTATGATTTATAGCAGATTTATTTCCACACATGAACGAGGCCTGAAACCGATCTGAGAATATCGGAATCCATGAGCTTTTTTCTTGCTTACACGTTCGTGGATCATATCCGATCTGTGCCACATGGGAGGACAAAATCTGAATTGGGTCACTTGGAACATGTAAAGTAAATCAACAGAAAAGGGAGTGAATAAAATATTAAAAAGGACCTATTATGCCCCTTTTCAGTCTTGATGTTGTTTTCAGGCTCTACTAGAACAGGTTTTCATGCTCGAATGTTTGATTATTTTCCTCATATTCTCCATTGTTGCGGCTCCTCTCTTCCCAGTCTGTCAGTAACGCTCTGTTTACTTCCTGTCTCTATGAAGCCCCTCCTTCTGAAAAGCACACTGTGCTCTGGTTGGTCGGCTGGAGCAGTGTGTTGTGATTGGTCGAGCGCTTCGAGTGTGTTTGGGAAATGTCCGCCCCTTACCATAACCACCAGTTTAACACACTACTAACTAACTCAACCAGGCCCGCCCCTTTATTCTGCGTATGAATTATTTAAATGAGGAATATTGTGACGTGTTCGTTCCCTGAAGAAAACATAAGACTATATGGAGGCGTTTTCAGGGAGTTCAGAAACACTGACACTGATATAGAGAAGAACTGTGTGACTTTACAGAGCTTTTTTATGCTCAAACAGCAACATTACACACTAAAGAAAGATGAACAGTTAAAAAGCATTGATGATGAGATTGTCATAGTAGCATTACTGTTGACATACAGCGTTTCTAGTGTGTTCTAGTTGATTTATGTGTACAGTCTTTTCTCTGGCTCAAAGTATTTTGATTTGTAGTTTAATTCATTTAAGTTTAAGTTATTTGGAGAATTATTGGTGACCTTCAAAAGCTCATGAACACACACTCTCTCTCTCTCTCTGTCTCGTTCTGTGTGCTGTAGGAAGTTGATGTCCGTGCTGAAGACGTATCTGGACGTGTCGAGTCGAGGAGAGGCCTGTGAACCCATCCTGAGGACGCTCAAAGCCCTCGAGTACATCTTCAAATTCATCGTCCGCTCCCGAATGCTCTACTCTCAGTAAGTTTGTGCGATCCATTCTTAAAGCGAGACATTATGAACGAATTAGAAACACCAAACGAGACTCACAGACCTCCTGACAGCATTAGCACCTTCCTCAAACATATCACATGAAGACTGTAAGAGAGATATTGTCATGTGACCTCTGCATCAGTCAGATGATTGGTCAGTTTCTCATGGACTGCTTGTTGCTCGTGTTGATTGTGTTCGAAATCGAATACTAGCGTAATATGTGCTGCATACAACACAGTATATATTGTGCCTACTATAATTTTTAAATAATGTTTAATAGTATGCAGTATGTAACATTCCCAAAAGCTGTACACTACCATTTAAAAGTTTGGGGTCAGTAAGATCTTTTAATGTTTTTGAAAGAAGTCTCTTCTGCTCATCAAGGCTGCATTTATTTGATCAAAAATACAGTAAAAACTCAAATATTGTGAAATATTTTTACAATTCAAAATAACTGTTTTCTATGTGAATATATTGTAAAATATAATTTATTCTTGTGATCAAAGCTGAATTTTCAGCATCATTACTCCAGTCTTCAGTGTCACATGATCCTTCAGAAATCAGTATAATATGATGATTTGAAGTTCAAGAAAACATGTTATTGATTATTATCAATGTTGAAAACAGTTGTGCTGCTTCATATTTTTGTGGAGACCGTTATACATTTTTTTTGTTCAGGTTTGTTCCAATAGAATGTTACCTTATAGAAAGTTAATTAAAAAAAAACTTTTGTAACATTATAAATGTCTTTACTGTCACTTTTGATCAGTTTTTTGCATGAAAATCTTTTTTAAAAATCCGACCTCAAACTTTTGAATGGCCTCAAACTTTCATTATGTTTAATTAAGAAATTGCCGTCCAGTTATTGTTTCAGATTTAAATGCAGCTATTTTGCATTTTTCTTTAATTAATTTTATTATTTATTAATCATTTTTATTTCTTTTGTGCGTAAAGTTTTCTGACTGTCCAATAAAAACAGGCAATTACCATTGATATTTTCAATTTTGACACACTAGAAATGCATTGCATTTTGGAATACGCTAATTTTATTTTAATGCAGAATATTTCTTAATATTTTTCTTTTGAATTCAGCTTGAAATATGTTTTCAAAACAGCGAGAAAACGAGTTGTGACGAGTAGTATGCTAGTCCTCTATTCTGAGCGCAGTCTGTGACTGTTCATTCATCTGAACGTGGGCTGAAAACAAAACAAAACGCAGGGAAATGAAGGTCCAGCTGCTTCGGGCTGAGATTAAGGGCTCGTTTTTTAGGGGTTTTGACAGGGTCGCATGTCCTCCGGCACGCTCTGTCTGTGGCGTTTTGTCGAGGAGCGTAACAGCGCTGGCTGACGGTCATTAAGGGCCCGTGTGTGTGTGTGATTGATGACTCTGCCTGTGGGGCCCCTGGATGCCGTCATCGAGCGGCACTGCAGAAACACACACTGTAGCTGATGCTCATTCACACTGTTCCTGTGACAGCTTCACACTCAAGTATGCAAACACACCCACACCCACACACACACACACAAACACACACCACTTTATAAATGTGTGCACAGTCATTGAACTAACTTTAACTTGCTCAAAAATGCTCTCTTCAAACTGCTGCACTGCGGTGAAGTTATTTGAAGTACAGTACAGTTGTTACTGTTTGTATACTTGCATTGTGTTACGAATGTTCTGGCACGTTTTGCAATGCAACGGTTACGCCTCGTGAAATTGTGTTGCTAGAAGCGTCCGCGGTTCACAAACTGTGTGTATGTTGTACAGTGTGTTCAGTCATCAGGTTTGTGTAGCAGCTGATTGCATCATTAATTTGCCTAATAGTCTTTGATGCTAAAACAGCTGCTAAATGAATCTTAATGAGTGTGTGTGTCTGTCTGTGTCTGTGTGTGTGTGTGTGTGTGTGTGTGTGGGTGTGTGCGTGTGCGTGCACTAATGACCAACAGGAGAGAGCGATAGATCTGTCTCACTGCAACTGCATTTGATAACTATAAACGCTTAAATCTATCTATCTATCTATCTATCTACATATCTATCTATCTATCTATCTATCTATCTATCTATCTATCTATCTATCTACCTATCTATCTACATATCTATCTATCATCTATCTATCTATCTGTCTATCTGTCTATCTATCTGTCTATCTACAGTATCTATCTATCTATAGTATCTATCTATCTACAGTATCTATCTATCTATCTACAGTATCTATCTATCTACAGTATCTATCTATCTATCTATCTATCTATCTATCTATCTATCTACAGTATCTATCTATCTATCTATCTACAGTATCTATCTATCTATCTATAGTATCTATCTATCTACAGTATCTATCTATCTATCTACAGTATCTATCTATCTACAGTATCTATCTATCTATCTATCTATCTATCTACAGTATCTATCTATCTATCTATCTATCTATCTATCTACAGTATCTATCTATCTATCTATCTACAGTATCTATCTATCTATCTATCTATCTATCTGTCTATCTATCTATCTATCTATCTATCTATCTATCTATCTATCTATCTATCTATCTATCTATCTATCTATCTATCTATCTATCTATCTATCTATCTGTCTATCTGTCTATCTGTCTATCTGTCTGTCATTCCATCCATCCATCTGATATTAACTCGTCTGTTTATTACAGTTTGCTGATGCATCCTAACATCTTCAGAAATGCGACCCCATCACGGCCGGATGATTTTTCAGTGTTTATTAGTCTGAAGTCTCTCAGCACGAGTGTTTTCACTCTGGATTCAGTCCCGGCAGGAGGCGAAGGCTCTGATAATGGAGTTTGATGGAAAGGGTTACTGCTCTGCGCTTTTAAAATAACTCTCTGATACATCCAGATTAAACCGCAGACATTATATTCCCAGAGCGAAGAGTCTTTTCACCATGTGGGTGTGAGAACGCCTGGGTTGGGTGCAAGCTCTGGAAATTTAATAAATCCTTTATATTAAATAGCTGAAAAGAGGAAATGGAGGGGAAAATTACCCAAAATTATTCATGAATTATTTATTATTTAGATATTTGGGTGATTCTTCAATTTGGGGAACTTTTTTGTCCTCTGGCATGAAATGCTTATAAAGTAAATGCTTATTTCAATATAACTTATAAAGCATATTGTTTGCTTTTTTTGTTTTAATGACTTCTTTAAAATAACTTTTTGTGTGTTGAAAAGATTTATTAAACAAGCTCTGTTTTAGGATTCAAAATGTTCATTAAAACATTTTTTGAATCAATTTGATTTGT
This sequence comes from Gila robusta, assembly GCA_030770095.1. Taxonomy (NCBI): domain Eukaryota; kingdom Metazoa; phylum Chordata; class Actinopteri; order Cypriniformes; family Leuciscidae; genus Gila; species Gila robusta. The sequence goes on along the minus strand of JAVALU010000110.1, from coordinate 60,551 downwards.
CATCCTTCCGCTAGCGTGGGGTTTCCCAACCAGATATTGTGTTGATTAAAAAGCTAACAATTAAATAATAAAAAAAATTACATTTAAATAAATAAAGTAAATAAAAGAAAGTAAATAAAAATAATACGCCAAAAATTATGAAATATTTGATTTGTTTACCTGCATGTCATGTGACCATTACCAACATCAGAGTAACGTTACATTTTTATTATTAATATAAATTATTTATTCATATTTTTATTAATACTTTTATTTTTTATTGCTTTTATAGCTTTAATTTTAAATTTAATATTTATGCACTTTCGTTATTTTTATTAATTGTTTTAATTCATTTTCAGTGTCTATTTATTTTGTATTGCTTAAACTTAATCTTACAAACTTACAACATTTCTAATTTTAAAAATAACAATGAAAGTTTTTCATTGATATTTTATTTTAAAAACAAAAATGTTTTTAATCATTTTAGTTCTAGTTAATGATAATAGTCCTTTATCAGAGGACCAAGAACATGCAAATGTGTTGTTAAATGATTGAAATATTAACTCCAGAAAATATTTTAAGTTTGACGGACAGAAAAAGTTTGGGAATCTTTGCACTAGTAGATCTAGTGGTCGATAGTTAATGTGTGTTTAACCCTGCTGGAATGTTGTGTTGACCAATCAGCATCCAGAACCAGAACGGTCCGTATTCTAAACAGAATTTTGAATTTTTTGTGTGTGTGTGTGTGTGTGTGTGTGTGTTTTTGCTGTATTCTTCAAGGGTTTTCATCTTCTCACACATTCTCTGTGCTGTTTGTGTGTTTTATCTCTTTGAGTGGTTGCTTTTATGCTCTAATGGCTCTCATTCATACCCACTATCAGGATTAACACTGTGTGTGTGTTTTTAGCCTTATGCAGAATGAGCGACTTGAGCGTCAGAATCCTTACAGTGGTTTGCTGGCGGGTGTATTTGTTGTTTAATGAATATATAATGTCTTTGCATAAGTGCATTTTTTGTGTCATTTGTGTTTAGAACTATTTCTAAGTGATTTTGCATGTGTGTATGTTATTCTGTGGATTTACTAATTCTAGGAAATGCACATCTACTTGTCTTGCTCTAAGTATATACAGTATGCATCATTGTTTTGTGAGCTCGTGTGTGTTTATTATAGTGTGTGTGTGGTATTGTGTGAGGTTGGAGGTGGCGTATTAACTGTGGCTCTCATGTGGATTATAGGAACAATGCTTCAGTAATCACGTCTGTTCTTCAGCGGTACCACGGTAAATACTGTCATGTGTTACAGCATAATCTCCACCCTCAGAAAGCCCACCGACTATAACATCTGTGCCGAGTTACTCCTGACAGACAGATAAACCAGAGAGAGAGAGAGAGAGAGAGAGAGAGCACTGAACTGACCTGATGGACAGAGACAGGAGAGAAAACACCATGAAAGAAGCACATGAGGGTCAGAGAGAGAGAGATGAATCTTTGGGCTGTGTCTTATTAAGGGAAGTTTCAGTCAGAACTGCTGGCACAGCTGGATCTCTCTTACAAACAGATGAAAGAAACAGACTTTAGATCCATAACACCCCTTTTTGCTGACTAGATGCATTGCAATAAAGCGTTAAACAGACTGAGACTGAATGTGGCTCGTTTGCACCACAAAACAATATAGACAATAGACTGAATAGATGCTTAGAACATGACGACAAACATCAGTTTGCATTTTAGAGTCTAATCAAAATAAAGTCATATGACATGATCTTGAAAAACATTGACCAAATACAGAGTTTTAGACTTGTCATCTTCAGATTTTAAATATAACATGGTCAGACATGTGGCTTTAGCTGCAGTGCACACTCTAAGAAAAAAAGGTACAAAAGCTGGCACTGTGGCCGTACCTTTTCAAAAGGTACACCTTTGTACCTAAAGAGTGCATATTGGTCCCTCAAAGGTACATATTGGTCCCTCAAAGGTACATATTGGTACCAAAAGTGTACATATTAGTACCTAAATGGTACATATTAGAACCCTTTTGAAGGGTACTGTCCCAGTGACAGCTTTTGTACCTTTTTTTTGAGAGTGCATTCATAGATTGATACAATGCCAACTTAAATTTTAGTTTCATGAACATATTTCATAAAAAATAAATTTCTAATACTTTACAAAACTTTGAAGCTATTTATAACTATTTTATTCATTATGACAATAATTAATTCTACATTTACAATAAACTGCCAGGTGTCAGCTTTCAAATGAGATCATACTTGTGCTTTTAGTACAAAGGGTTCATGAACTGTATCTGTTTCAGTTTGGGTGTGCCGTTTCTGGGGATTTTTCAAAAGTGGCAGCCTAACAGGTTAAAGTTGACCCTTTTATGCTTTTTTTTGGATGTTACCTTTCATGTCGTGTTTGTGAATGTAAAAGGTCTGCAAAATTTCAAAGGTCAGATAAATGGAGTTATTGTGTCCCAACTGATGAAACGAGTCGTCAGTAATTCCAGGCTTATTTATCCTATGTAGATTTGTAACATATGTGCATAATTCCAGCCTATGGTTTTAATCGGCTGTCTGTAAATGACACCTACTTAGCCCCGCCCTCAAACTCTGTAGATTATCTGAGACTGGAAGAGTTTGGTTCGTGTTGTTCATGTCGAGAAGATGCTGTTTTCTGAGATTGATACGGTAAAACCCACGCCATCGTTACTGTTCGTATCACTGTGTGTCAAGAGCTGAGATTCAGATATGATAATGAGCGTTTGCTTTCTGACCAATCACAGCAGACTCTAACATCTAAACCAATCACAGCAGAACAGCTCTCAGAGAGGCGGGGTTTAGAGAGACTGAATCCTTGATCAAACCTTTTCAGACACTGAGAAAAGAGCTGATGCTGCAATGGATAATATGAGAAAATTAAAGTGTTTTTGACCTTGAATGCCTATTTTTGGAGACCTTTAAACATTTCTCAATTTCATTTAGTTTAGCTTGATGTACTAAAATAACTAAAACTTATAAATATATATAGAAAACAATAAAAAATTATTGATTCTGTCCGTATGTGGATGGATCTTACAGTTTTTCTGTTGCTTTGGTACATTTCTCTCATCACTATTTACATTTGCTCAACAGTTAGTTGAACCTCCACAACATTTATTCATTTGTGCACATCATAGTAGCAGTTTCTCATTCCTTCCAACAAATTGCAAATGCTTTTGGACATGCATCAATTGCTTTCATACAACAACTCTCTGCTGTTTTATAACATTATCATTTGCTTATGTCATGTCAGTCAAAATTAACTATACTTGTGAATGCTGAATAGTCATTCCATATAAAACTAATAGTCCTCATTTCATTGCTTGAGTTCTCACATACAAAACTGTTGAACTAGTTGTCAAAATCTGTCAAGCAAATTTTACAAATTTTTTAATCTTTTTTTTTCCTGAAAATGTCTCCTATATTGAACAATTTCTCTCAGGTGAACCTATGTGGGCAGACAGAGAGGAACGTCTGGATGTGCATGAATGATTTACAGTAATATATATGTTGTATGTTCAGTTCCAATATGAACTGCAATATTGTTTACAGTTGTGCACAGCTCTTCCCAAAGGGAGTTTATGTTTATTGTAAATAAGGGTGTATTTTTTCTTTTGCACAATGCTGTGAACAAATTAGAATTGCAAAGAGCATATGCAGTAAAAATGTGAAACATACATATTCAGTGTCTAGTACTCAGTTACCTCACTAAATACAGTAATGTGTAACTTTACTGTAGTTTTCAAATGGCTGTGCAAATAGTAAATAGTGCTGTCTTGAGCATTTTCAGGTAGTGACACCAAGATCTGACTTTTTTGCATTGGAAAACATTTACAGAGTAAACTGTCATAATGAAAACATGACAAAGCCATTTGACTATCTTGTTCATAAACAATGGTGTCAGGACTTTTCATCTTGATGACACTGACACTTTCACTGACATGAATACTTGCTTTTGAGGAATGAGCGATCCATTTTGAGCAAGTGACACGCTTTTGCAGGTTATCAACTAGGTTTTGCAGTTTGTACTAATTGTTTTGAGAACTGCATTAACTGTTGTGCAAATGTAAATAGTGATGTGAGAAATGCACCAAAGCGACTGAGAAAAACTGTAACCGATATCAGTTTGATACTGTAGTTGTGTTGCGTCTGTCTTGCAGATGTAGTTGTATATTTACAACATTCAAGACCAGCAGGTTTAATGGCTGATGTGTGAAATATATTACAAGCGTTCTCTATCTCTCCTCAGACTGTATGAAGGCAAGGAACAGGCCGAGTTTGAAGAATCTCTCAAAAGTTTATTTGAGTCGATCAATAACCTGATGAAAAGTGACTACACCACTACACTACTGCAGCAGGTATGAATGTGTGTCTGTTATTAGTGCTGTGCTAATATATTTATTACTGAATTCAGTTCAATTATGCATAATTCACACATTTAAATGATTGATGACGCAGTGAGGTACAAAAGTCTGGGATTTATAGATTCTGTTCACTCAGGTTTGTGAAAATGTATAATCGAGCCAGTTTGGTCATAAGTTCAGTACAAATGTGTCGCACACATTACAAATTAGCTTTAAATATGTCACTTCATAATTTATAATTTTTTTCATTTTTCAAAATATTTTAAAATATGATTGCATGCACATATCATTAAATATGTATGTATACACAGTATATAATGGATATGAAATGGGTATATATGGGTAACACGTTACAAAAGACCCTCTTTTTATTGTAACAACTGAGTGAGTGTGTGTGTGAGAGAGAGAGAGAGAGAGAGTGTGTGTGTGGTGTGTGTGTGTGTGTGTGTGGTGTGTGTGTGTAGGTATATATGGGTAACGCGTTACAATAAGGTTTCATTTGTTAACATTAATTAACATGACCTAACAATGAACAATATTTTGAAAGCATTTATTAATCTTAGTTAATGTTAATTTCTACATTTACTAATACATTATTTAAATCATAATTTGTATCTGTGAGCTAACAAGAACAATGAGCAATAGTACAACACAATAACAAGGGTTCATAAATGTAAAAATAATTGCTTATTCTTAGTTCGTTAACTAATGTTCTCAAATTAGACCTTATTGTAAATATAGTGTTACCAATTTAATATTATATAAAATGTTACAATAAATTATTTTTATATTATGAAATGTTTTATTGTATAATTGTATACAATAATTGTAATACTTTGTTCACATCATTTTGTATAATGTTATACAATTTAAAATTGTTTTATAACATTATATGTGTGTGGTGTGTGTGTGGTGTGTGTGTGTGTGGTGTAGGTGGCTGCTCTGAAGTACTTGCCCACAGTCCTGCAAGATGTGGAGACGGTTTTCGATGCTAAACTCCTCAGGTGAGTCTCATAACAGCCTAAAACAAGCCCTGATCAGTCCTGACTCTTAATGTGACCTTCTCGACGCCGTAATGACTGATACACTGAGGAACTTAACAGTGCTTGATGACACTTTGATGACCCACATCAAGTTTGTGACATCACTAACTCCCTCATTCTGATGCTGATGGTCTTTAATGCACCTGTCCTCCTACATTTACCAGCGCTTCTCTCAAACACTAATGTTATTATAACCGTAATGTGACTTTAACCAGTTTAGCTGATCATGCGAGGAACTGAGGCAGATGTCTGATGTCTCGGCTCCAGTTCTTAATGAGTTTGAGGAGACAGTGGAGTGAGAATCATACAGATTGCAGAAACTGAGTTTGTTTTGAGTGTTTTTATCTAGTTAGAGCTGGGAGTGTGTGTTTAGCTCCAAGTGACGTCCGATTCATCACTGTACACACAACACAGGAGGGTCGATATGATACAGTAGTTTCTCACATACACCGGCGGCGTTCAGACTCGATCAATAAAACACAGGTCACTTCTCTGCCCGCAGCAGCTTTAGCATTAATTGATGGATTAATTTATTCTATTTTTATCTTTTACTAAAAATACAAACTGACTGTTCTGCAAAAGCTGATTAAACTTGAGTAAAACTTCACAAAACTCATTGCCAATGAGACATGAATGCATGAATTCCTTAAAGCCCCTTTAAACTTGTTTGTTCTACTTTTTTAAATAAATTTTTCTCTCTGTGGCTGTGTGTGTGTGTGGTGGTGGGGTGTGGGTGGTGGGTTGTGCGCGCAGTAAGCTGTTGTATGACTTCTACTCCTGTATTCCCCGGATAAACTACAGAAACCCAAAGTGACATCCATGACTGAGATAGTGGGCAGCAAACTCTTCCACAGACAAGGTGAAACGCACACACACACACACACACACACACACACACACACACACACACACACACACACACACAGAAAAGTTTGAGACCCCATTGAAAATCTAGAGGTTTGTGAATTCCCAGCATGAATTGCAGCATGAATACATTTTTATAGGATTATTGTATTACTATTCGCTTAGTTTTTTTTAGTGTTTGTTGATGCTTTGTTATTATTGTTAGTTGTGTTGTGATATTAAGAGCTCATCTTTTTACATTTGTTGATTGTCACCAAAATGATCAATTTATTGTCACTATATTGAAACTTTGCTGAATGAGAAATCTGTTGTTGCCTTATTTTGCATTTAGTAAACGTACAAACTCAAATTCACTATAAATGGTTTAACATTTTGTGAGAAAAAAAGTGATATTTATATTCTGGACTATTTCGGGTCCTATAGTCAAATGTAAATGTCTCTTTGCACAGACGGTCAGATGCTCTCTTCTCTTCCCACAGCTTGTTTCATTTGTTATTTTACACCGTCTTTTCCTCCGCTCTTTCTTTCTCTAGGTTTATATGATAGCCTCTGGCCTCTCCTGCCAAACGGCCTGTTAACTAGAAGCTATAAAGTGATGAATGGTGTGTGTGTGTGTGTGTGTATGTGTGCTCTTTAACTTCAATGAGTTGCAGACGGATGATGAATGTGTTTGTGTGTGTGTTTTACTAAAGACTGATGATTTTGCTCATGAGAGTAATGATAGCGACCACTAATGATAGACACACACTCACATGAAGTGCAGTGTGTATTATCGGATCTGATGAATTCTTGCATTTCATGCGCAGTGTTTTTTTTTTTAATTATTAATCATAGTCCATATTCTGACAGACGTGTTTGCCTGTGACGTTTTGTCTCACAGTTTTTCAGAATGATCTTGACAGGCCTGAGTTTTAGAGATACTTTACTTGCAAGTCTGGTGTGAAATAAAACCGCATTTTAGAAATCTGTTTTTGATCGGCTAAAAGATTTTGCCTTGAAATCAGATCCAATTTCTAGGCAAATGACCATTTCTCGATTCCGTTGCATTCGACATCCTCTTAGTTTGCATGAGACGTCAGGTTTCAGAAGGAAATTCATGCATTTTACGAGCACAATCACAAGCCGGCCGTTCCATTACTGTCCGGTGCGCTCACTCATAAATATTCATGTGTTGCTCCTTCGCCTCCACTGATTGGTCCAGGGCTACTTGATGTCACAATGCAAGGATTCCTTTTTTGTCCTGCATGATGCGGCGAGCTGTTTACTTATTCATATATTCATGTGTCATTTTATTTATTTTTGAATTACCGTGTTCCCCGTAAGCTGCCCTGACAGGCATTTTAATTGAAATTTATTCGGCCGGCCGCTGGAAAATGAGCCCCCATTTTGTGAAATGTCACTCTGAAATGAGCGCGAGAGGAATGACACATTAATATGCTGTACAATTACCTGTACCGTATTAGCCTCGTCTATGTGTCCGTTCTCACCTGGAGGAGAAACAAGGCATGATGGGAACAGCGACAGGTGGCAGTGACCAGGTGACTGTGGCTAAATCTACATTTGCAAAGTGACATTCAAAAATTAAATAGTCCTAACTTGTATAATAAAATACAATTAACAAAAATAAAATGAAAGGTGCAAACAAACAAACAAATAAATAAACAAAATAAATAAACGTATATAAATAAATTAGGATGTATATAAATAAAATAAATATATATATATATTAGGGCTGTGAAAGATTAATCGTGATTAATCGCATCCAAAATAAAAGTTTGTGTTTACATAATATATGTGTGTGCACTGTGTATAATTATTTTGTATATATATAAATACATACACATGCATGTATACATTTAAGAAAAAATTGTTATTTATATTTAAAATATTTATATTTATATATAATATAAATTATATGGAAACATGGAAAGTAGTTTTACGGGGAAAAATTATATCATATTCAGTACATAAAAAAAAAAGGACAGAGAAAAAGAAGTCCAACTGGAAGAAAGAATAAAAGAATTAGAAATTTTACATGCAAATAATCAATCAGAAAGCATCTATAAAGAAATCAGAGAAAAAAAAATTTACTTAATGAAATAATAAACAAAAGAAACCAGTTTCTGATTCACAGGCTCCGTCAAGAAACTTTTCACCATAGCAATAAATCCGGAAAATATTTAGCCAGTCAAATTAAAAGAAATAAAGAAAGAACAGCTATAACCTCCATCAGAAACTCGGCAGGGAAGCTAACCAATTCACCAGTTGAGATAAACAAGATATTTCAAGATTACTATACAAAATTATACTCATCTGATCTGGACCCAAACCAAGAAGACATAACCCAATTCCTCGATAACACCATTCTACCAAAACTCAACATGGAACAAGTAAACACACTAGAATTACCAATCACAGAAAAAGAACTTCACTCCGCATTGAAAAGCATGCAAAATAACAAAGCACCAGGTCCAGATGGCTTCCCTGCTGAGTTTTACGAACATTTTTGGTCAACCTTATACCCACTATTTAGCAGAACAATAACAGAAATAAAACATAACGCAAAGTTCCCTTCCCATATGAATACAGCACTTATATCACTCATTCCTAAACCTAACAAAGACCACACCTACACATATAACTATCGTCCTATCTCACTTATAAATGTCGACATAAAAATTATTAGCAAAGCACTAGCCCATAGAATTGAACAAATTATACCGTATATAATCCATCCTGATCAGACCGGCTTTATAAAAGGTAGACATGCATCCAATAATACCCGCAGATTATACAATTTAATGCACTACTCATCAGTACAACAGAAAGATACTCTCATTGCCACATTAGACGCCGAAAAAGCTTTTGATAGGGTCAACTGGAAATTTTTATTCACCACGTTACAAAAATTCGGCTTTGGAGAGTCATTTATTAACTGGATCAAGATTTTATACACATCACCATCGGCCACAGTCACAACCAATGGACTAACATCACAAAGCTTCACACTGCACAGGGGGACGAGGCAGGGATGTCCACTCTCTCCATCCCTATTCACGATTTTTATTGAACCCTTAGCAGCAGCTATCCGTCAAAACCCAGCAATCAAAGGTATTGAAACACCACAACAAACACATAAAATCTCACTTTATGCAGATGATATCCTACTATATATACAAGAACCCCTAGCATCTACTCAAGAAATAATTAAAACAATCCAGTCCTTCTCAAAAATATCAGATTATGCAATAAACTGGAATAAATCTTCCATCCTCCCTTTACATAAAACCAAATGGGATGTGGCACCCCATCAATCACCAATATCTATATGTCATGATCACATCACTTACTTAGGCATTAAGATTTCCTCCAGACTGTCAGAGTTGGTAACACTCAACTTCACACCACTGCTAAAAAAAATAGAAGACGATTTGCTCAGGTGGCTCAATCTTCCAATCTCCATAATAGGCAGGATAGCAGCAATAAAAATGACGATTTTACCGAAAATTAATTACCTATTCTCAATGATTCCAACCCACCCCACACTCACCTGGTTTAAATCACTAGACTCCATTATAACTCGCTTCTATTGGAAAAATAAAATACCAAGGATAAAACTCACTACACTACGAAAAAGTAAGGTTCAAGGAGGACTAGAAGCACCAAATTTCCAATATTACTCAATGGCTAACCAACTGCAATACATATACAAATGGATTCACCCCACCCAATCTGATATTATATGGCTAGATATAGAACAATCACTATGCAAAGAATTAAATATAGCTGACATACCGTTTCTCACCAAATCAATTAAACAACACACATGTTTTAATGCAGTAACTATAGCCACCACTCTGACAGCCTGGTGGAAATTTCACCAAATCACAAATTCTACATTAGCTCCATCTAACCTCACCCCACTATGGAACAACCGTGACTTTATAAGCAATAAAAAAACATTGAATTTTCACACATGGGCGGAAAAGGGTATCACCCACATTAAGCATATTTTCAAATCTAACACATTTAGACCATTTCCGCAACTGGCCCAGGAGTATGGCATCGGGAGCAATGAATTTTTAAAATACCTGCAAATCAAATCTTCTGTTCTGACAAAAATAAACAGAGACACAAATTTAGAACTTCCACCGGCAATATCAGACTTGGTCAACATTTCCTCCCCAAAGAAACTTCTCTCTAAAATATACAAAATGATTTCAAACAAACTTCAGACCATACACTTACCAACAATAAAATGGGAAAACGATCTTTCAATAGCCCCTGATGCCAACTTCTGGACCCAAATCTGTAAAAACATCTATCTCATGTCCAAAAATGCGAATCTTCAGTTAATACAATACAAAATACTTCACAGAACACATTACACGGGAAACAGATTAGCTAAAATGGGTTTCACATCAGAAGTTTGCACACATTGCAATCAAAATTCTACAGATACATACATCCATGCAACCTGGCACTGCACTCCAATCAAACACTTTTGGGAAGAGGTCACACAGTCACTATCCACTATAGTTGGCTGCCACATCCCACTATCGCCTTCTCTTTGCTTGCTGGGGGACCTCACAATAATCACTGATAAAACTATAAACTCTAAAATACTCCTCATAGCTCTAACCATCGCCAAGAAAACTATCCTCATGAACTGGAAAACTAGAAATAAATTACACATTAACATTTGGAAAAATCTTATTACAGACTTCATTACAGTGGAATACGCATCTCCCCTTCATAATTACGCATCTGAAACTGACCTCTGCCATCCAACACTTTCTGACCTCTTACAGCTATGAATCCATTCTCTGTTTTCAACTCCGACTCCTCCCACCTTCTTAATCAACCCACGAATATTAATGCATTTTAGTTGTTTGAACTTGTTTGTCATCATTGTTATTACTATCTTTACTGTTATTGTTATGGTTACTATTTTCACTTTTATTTTTTCATTGTTGTAATTGCTGTTGTTGCTGTCTTTTGCTTTCACCATTGCGGTCGCCACTGCCATCATCATTGTCATTTATTATTAATATTATTATTATCATTAATATTGCCATTGTCAATGCTGTATTGGAATTAAGTGTCATTGTCATCACTACTGCAATAACTCCCCCCCCTATCTCTTCATGGGCTTTTAATGCACCACAACATAGAATAAAAAAAATAAAAAAAAAAAAGGAATATGTATGGAAAACCTAACAAACACCAAGGCAGGCAAGACAGGCGAGAAGTGGTTTCAACGGGACAGCTTCTCTGTCCCAATTTGAGACACTCTCGCACTGTACTCCCTCTTTTAATGCACTTTAGACATTGCACATAACACACACAAAAAAAAAAAAAAAATTAGGAAAAGATAGGGACTGATGAGATGTGGGGGAAGGTTATCTTATATTATCTTATTATATTATCTTTTATTTTGTACGGGATTGACAATGGCAATTGTTACATAGGAGGAAGGATGGAAATAAAAATCGACCAACACAATATTGGCAATATGGTGGTAGTGGGGAGTGGGGTGGTGATGGTAGTGACAATGGTAATAGATAATAAATGGTTACTTTGTTTACGCATACACACACATACACATACACATACCCACACTCACTCCCGCTCACATACACACTTAGACCAAACACTTAAATCACTTTTATGTCACTTCTGGAATTATGGATTTACAAGATTGCTCACTACTGCACTATGTTGGTTTGTATGTATGTCTGACTGTTAAATAAAAAAATAAAAAAAAATAAAAAAAATAATATAAATTATATATAAATATATACAGTATATACATGCAAATATTTCTTAAATATATACATGCATGTGTGTGTATTTATATATATACAAAATAATTATACACAGTGCACACACATATATTATGTAAACACAAACTTTTATTTTGGATGCGATTAATCACGATTAATCTTTTCACAGCTCTAATATATATATATATATATATACAGATAGACAGACGGATGATAGATGGATAGAAGGATGGATGGATAGATAGATATAGATAGATATAGATAGATAGATAGATAGATAGATAGATAGATAGATAGATAGATAGACAGACAGACATTATAGATGGATGGATGGATGGATGGATAGATAGATAGATGGATATACAGATAGATAGACAGACAGATAGATAGATGGATAGAAGGATGGATGGATAGATAGATAGATGGATGGATGGATGGATGGATGGATGGATAGATAGGCATTATAGATAGATGGATGATAGATAGATAGACAGACATTATAGATAGATAGATGGATGGATAGATAGACAGACATTATAGATAGATGGATAGATGGATAAATGGATAGATAGACAGACATTACAGATAGATAGATAGATAGATAGATGGATGGATGGATGGATGGATGGATGGATGGATAGATTTATAGATAGATGGATGGATAGATAGACAGACATTATAGATAGATAGATGGATGGATAGATAGACATTATATATGGATGGATGGATGGATGGATAGATGGATAGATAGATGGATAGATAGATGAATAGATGGATAGATAGACAGACATTATAGAAAGATAGATGGATGGATAGATAGACAGACATTATAGATAGATGGATAGATGGAAAGATAGATAGATGGATAGACAGACATTATAGATAGATAGATGGATAGATAGATGGATGGATAGATAGACAGACATTATAGATGGATGGATGGATGGATAGATGGACATTATAGATGGATGGATGGATGGATGGATGGATGGATAGATGGATAGATAGATGGATAGATAGATGGATGGATAGATAGACAGACATTATAGATAGATAGATGGATGGATAGATAGACACATTATAGATAGATAGATGGATGGATAGATAGACATTATAGATAGATAGATGGATGGATGGATGGATGGCTAGATGGATAGATAGATGGATAGATAGATGAATAGATGGATAGATAGACAGACATTATAGAAAGATAGATGGATGGATAGATAGACAGACATTATAGATAGATGGATAGATGGAAAGATAGATAGATGGATAGATAGATGGATAGATAGACATTATAGATAGATAGATGGATAGATAGATGGATGGATAGATAGACACATTATAGATGGATGGATGGATGGATAGATGGATAGATATACAGACAGACAGATAGATAGATAGATAGATAGATACGCATTGGAATGGAAAACACACACACAGACACACTCAAATGCGGATCTGCATCTGACACATTTAATTTCCACTTGAGGTGAAATTAGATTCATGAATAATAATATGAGAGCAGTTAGCTCAAATTATTCCGCTCGGAAACCTGACAGACGGAAATTATTGAATCGTTAAAAAGAAAGAAAGAGCGAGTGAATTACCCAGAAACTAAGCGATCTTTAAATCAGCTGTTTTACAACACAGAGAGGATCTGATCCCAGACCAGTGATCCTGGATACATACAGACAGAATCAGCATGCGTTAATGAAAGAGTTTCATAAACTCATCTCTCCTCTGACTCAGAACTTTATCTGAATGTCTGACATTTTATTTCACTTTTCAGTGCACATGAAAAAGTTATCATTTTTATGATAATACAATCTAATCTAATATAATATGCACACATAGTCGTGTGATATAATAATCTCCATTTATACACCTATCAGCCCTAGTTTTTGTGTGAACTTTACTTTCTTCTTTGTGAACTGAAACCCATAAGCAGCTGAATCTCCTGTATGTTTTCTTCTGTAATACTTTATTTCATTTTTTCCATGTGTGTGTTTCTGTTATGTTAGTATTAGTTCTTTACTGTTAGAGTATTATTAATATTTAGATGTTTTTATTTTCAGTTTAATTTTAGTTTAAGTTTTAGTAAGTTTGCTGTGTGTGTGTGTGTATATGTATGTATGTATGTATTTGAATGTGTGTGTATGTTTGTGTATGTGTGTGTGTGTGTGTGTGTGTGTTTGTGTGTGTGAGTGTACGTGTGTGTATGTATGTGATGTATTAAATCTAGGCTCGATGATCATAATGAAAATGTATATTACATAACTAGAATAATATAAAAATCAAACACACACACACAGAGAGACAAACACATGCACGCAGTAGTACAGAGTAATGTACAAATTTGCCATTATTCACTCTCTCTTTGCTGATGCATTAAAATGATGAAGTGCGGCACACACACACACACATACATACACACACACACACACAAATCTCATCTGACTAATTCAAATGCAGTGAAAGTGAATTAAAGTTTTTTCCACTCAGGCCTTAATGTGGCTGTTGTTATGGTTACGGTTTGCCGAGGGCTTTTCTGACTATTTATCCTGCTGGGTTAAAAGGCATTACAACAGAGAAAACGCATTTCACTCTTATTTGTTAATTTTTTATTATTCTTTCAGCCCCCCTGCCTTGTTTTTCCGTGTCACCATCTGTTGATGGAAGTGTTGCACTTGTTTCAGGATCTGTGGGCAGAATTTCACGGATTTCAACTGGGCTCTCAGACAGGGGATTTAAATGGGAATATTTTTGGAATCAATATTGATAATCGAGACTTTAAGGGGCTTTAAGATCCTTCAGCTAAAACTTTTCAGCTTGAGCAAAACAAGTAATTCAATTGGCAGTGAATCTGGCTCTGATTTTTGCCAACTAGATTTTTACATGTTGTGAGTCAGTGGAGCTTGTTTGTGCAGAAATCACCATCATGATGCTGGAGAGTTTGCTAGAATGGTTGCCAGGGCGTTGTTATGCGGTTGCTTTGGTGTTCTGTGTGGTTGCTAGGTAATATTCTCGTCTAGAAAGCTTTAAAAGCCTGGAATTTGGAATTTATGGAAGCAAAATAACCCAAAATGTCTGAAAAAAACAGCGGTTTTGCCTGTTGTGTCTTGCATTAAAAGTCTGAGACCTGTTTAAACGCTGGATGTTTGGCTCTGAAAGTCCCACCTACATAAGAGGCATGGAAATGATGCACTTTAAAGCTAGTGAATGTCCGATGTCATCAGCATGTTAACAACATTTTAGACAGCCGAGGATCCAATTTACAGCTGCGCTCTCGTTCCGCCCTGCAGGAGAGAATTACAGGTGAACTCAAAGCTTAACACATTTCATCAAGGAGAAATATATATATTAACAGCGTGACGAAGCAGGTTGAGTATTATTGTGCACGAACATCTAAAATCTTGGTAATAGAAAGCGCATTGAATTAGACCTTCAAGTGCGGCAAGAAGAGCCAAAGTTAAAGCTCATTCTCATTTCAATCTTCAATGTTGATGTCATCACACACACACACACACACACACACACTCTCTGGCACGGTATGGTGGGTCCGTCTGGTTTAGGCCAGCTGGGTAATTGAAATGGCATCTTATTACCATGTGAAATAGTTTATTGTGAAGTCTCAGGATAGAACGACAGATGAAAATGAACGCAGGTTTCTTGGCGAAGAGAAAAGGGCCGAGTTATGATTCTTAAGGGAGCAGTTGTGAAGATCTTTTCCTCCCGAGAGAAGGACAGACACATTACTGAGATTAGATTAGTTTTTAAATACTCACACAGGGTTTTCTTCAAGAAGAGTTCAGCAGGACTGTGATTCAGTCTTCAGTTCAGTCCTTCGAGACTCTGTTTGAGACTCTACGTCGGCTAGAAAGATCGACTTTAGCAAAGGGTCTTCTCACCTGCTCATTTTTAAGCTTTGTTTGTAACGTACAGCCTTAAAAGAAAATAACTGTCCAATTAGAAACTGTGGAAAAGCCTATGAAAATGCATGTTTTTTTTCTTCAGTATGACTGATATCAACATATTGTGACACATTATGTGAAGTGCACACATCTAAAGTTCACTCAATACACACACTTGTCTGTCTGTCTATTATTCTACCGTTCTGTCTGTCCTTTTTTGCACTCTGTTTAATTTTTTACCTTATTTTTTATTTTAATATATTTTATTTTTAATTGTTATAGTTGATAGATGTTTTTATGCTTATTTATTAACATTTATTTACACCTTTTAGTTTATTTTTATTAATTGTATTTTATCCTGAGTTGGGGAGACACAGCGTGTGACTTTTGCATGCTTTTATTTCATTTGTTTATTTATTGAATTCATAATTTTATTTAATCATTTTGCTCTTTTTATTTTTTAATTACATTTTTTATATATATTTTAATTATTATAGTTGCACATGATAAATACATGCTTTTGTATTTATGTACTGCACTTTATCATTTAATGTTTGTCATATATACAGTACCAACACACTGATGTAGTGAGTGATGAAGTAATCAGAGACGTTCCTCCGACATCCGGTCACATGATCATGATAGTGCATATGTAAACTGTGACGTGTGTCACCTGATCACTTGTGAACGAATCACTCTCTTTAGTTCTCACTCCTCGCAGGAAACATTGCATTAAAATGATTAACGATGTTTAAGACAGACAGAGAAAACAATAGAGTATTCTAAGAAAGGTATCAGGCAGATGTGCAGGATTTACCATTATTCATTTCCACGTTCCTTGAATTTCAAAATGCATTATTTGTGAAAGTCATCTAAGTGATGCATGAAGCAGTTTTGTCCGTCCACTAGCGTGGCTCTCGGCCAGGATCAGTCCACGGTAATAAAGAGTCTGTTGAGTAAGTGTTTTTTCCTGTTAGGCAAGAGCATTTCAGCTGAGCCGAGAATGCCGTGAGCGTGAACTCCTGATGTGTGGTGTGTTCAGGTCATTCTAGGTGTGTTGTGTGCATGTACATGATGCTGAAGCTGTGTGTGTTTTTCATGTTTTAATGGCCTATTTGGATCATGACAGTGAGAAACACACACTCGCTGAGCGCTGCACAGTCCAGAAGGTGAAAGGGTCAGTGTGGCCTTGAGAAAATGCTCGACTGCACATTTTCCTGTTGTTCTTGGCGTTGATATTGATGATGGAACGGGACACTATAAAAAGCGACACCAGTGAACCCTTCATGAGCTCAGATCGCTCAATATTCCCTCCGGGACTGATCCACGGCAGCATTTATCTCTCTCTCCGAGGACTCCTTCTCTCCATCGCTCTTTATCTCACAGGGACATTAAGTGTGACAAATCCAATTACCGTTCGCCTCAGTAATTAGCATAAGTGCCGACGTTTATGATTGTCATTTATTTACTAGACTGAAGGTTCAACAATACTGTAAGCGCACGTTAAACTGCCCGTTCTGTGCCGGGATGCACGCCGTCGGTCGGTAATTGTGAGTGCCGGAAACCCATTGCATTTATATCATCTGCTTTTTCTTGATGCATCTCGCCCGCTTTAGAGAAAAGCTCACCCGCTGAGACTCATTATGAGCTCGTAGAGGGAGAGATGGTGTTGAGAGAAGGGTCGTGTTCAGATCAGGTCAATGGCAAACATTCACACGCTGATGCATGCTTACACTGTGGCTCTTTGACCTGCGTAGATGTGAATCTGTCACACCGTGTTTGTTTAAGTCACCATTAATAATTGTGTATTTTTTTATCGTAATAAAACATAATACCATTTCTTACATTTTAATACCCTGATTCTTTGATATATAAATAATATTATACATATTATTTTTTGGATAAAAGGACCATTGCATAAATATATATATATATATATATATATATATATATATATATATATATATATTGCATTCATATATAAATAATAGTAAAATATTAGATTACAAAAACCATTTATATAAGTCACCGTTATTTCTATAGCGCTTTATACAATGCAGTTTGTTTCACAGCAGATTTACAGTGATAAACAGGGAAATAATGATTCAATGATGCAAACAGAATTCAATTCTGCTGTAAAGCAGCTCTAAAAAGAAAACCGTGTCATTGATCAGCTGAGGTCAGTCCGTGTGTTCAGTGAGTTCAGTTCAATACCTGTGTCAAGTTCAACTATGGAATAAATTCAATTAATCTATAAAGCCGTTTATCTATGGATGTCATCATCCAGCTCAGTTCGGTTCTCATCCAATAGTGTCAGTGTAGTCAAGTCAATAGTATTGCTGAATATGAAGTGTCCCCAATAAATTTAAGAAACTTTATGCAGTTTTACTTTTTGAAAAAACATCATTCTGTATGATTTATAAGCTATTTTCCTCATGAGGACCAAAAATGTCCCTACAAGGATCTCACACACACACACACACACACACACACACACACAGACACACACACACACACAGACACACACACAGACACACACACACACACACTCTCTCTCTCTATCACTCACTCACTCACTCACACTCTCTCTCTCTCTCTCTCTCTCTCTCTCTCTCTCTCTCTCTCACACACACACACACACACACACACACACACACACACACACACACACACACACACACACACACACACAGAGACACAGACACACACACACAGAGACACAGACACACACACACACACTCTCTCTCTCTATCACTCACCCACTCACTCACTCACACTCATCGTTGATAATCAGGTGGTAATGAGCCAGAGTGTAAATGAGCTTTTAATGTGCTGCTTTTAAGAGGCAGAGGAAACGTTGTTTGAGTGAGAGTCCGTCATGAAGTGCGGCAGATTGAACTCACTTTAAAAACTCTGGTTTGCATCCAGACAGAATCTGAAGAGCCTTTAAACAGACCTCAACAACACTCGTGTGTTAAACTCAACTGCGGTAATAATTTTTAATAAATAAATTTAGTTTTGCATGACCATTTTAGCATTACACATTACACACACACACACACACACACATACAAATATATATATTTTAAATAAGTATTTAATATTACTTGCATTTATTACTAAACATATTTTGTTTCTTTATTTTACAGAGATTAAAAGTTGTTTTAATTGAATTTTTTTAGCTATTTTATTTTATGAGTCGACCGTTTTGAGTGTTTTCCGTTATGATGTCATTTCCAGACTGCCGTGACATCTTGTTACCCATGATGCTCCGGGAGCTGAGCGAGGCGTTGGTTGTGGTGGGAGACGGGAATCAGGGCGACAAGAGGAACAGCGTTGAACTCCTGAACAACATCCTGGAAGTGCTCAGCCGCAGCGACGTGGTAAGAGCCAATCAGAGATCAGCACACTAATACACCAGCCAATCACAGCAGGGCAGCTGGAGGGTTTATTGATATGGTGCGTTCAAGTCAGGTCGTAAAGATCGTATTTACAAGTTGAACGCACATGAACGCCACCACAATGTCGTGAATACGAGTGGGAAGCTCAGGATTTTCTTTAAGCCCCTATCTTTACGAGTTGGGAGCATGTCAGTGAACAACATGGCGGAATAGGCCTACCTAAATACAGGTATTTAGTAGTGATATTGACATGCTTTTCTATTTAATGCAAAGTAAGCTAAATGCCTACACAATATATTATAGCATTATAATATAACAATATAATGTCACGACTCACGATTAAGTATACAGTGGCTTTGGATTCATAAATTGATTAAAAACGTGAAAAAGCAAAACACACCTGATCCACATTCATTTTTCTTCATTTTCTATAAGTGGAGTTTAAGAACCTTGCTGTATTTTTGTGTAATTAATTAAGAGAAAATACGCCGTCATCTTACTCCGAAGAAAGTGACTTGAACACACGCACCAATACACTCAACCAAGACCATGAGAAATTTCATTGTATTTTATTCAATACTGAAACAAATATTGATTAAAAATAGTTAATTTTGCACTTTTGCACTTTTTGAATTTGGAAGTTTCTGAGGATTCAAATCTTCCAACTTTCCGAGGATTATGATTATGATTATAAAAATGCATCTAATCAAAAACACGCACGCACTCACCTAGATGTAAAACCCGAAGCGGTTTTTTAATTACTAAAATGGCAGCGGATTACACTCGGGTTCTTTGAAGTCTGATGCTCTAATCTCGCTTTCCGAAACGGTGATGCATTTAGACACTGAACTTCCACTTCCACAAAGAAACCGGTGAGACGGAGAGAGAGGGAGATAATGAAAGAGGTCAGGACACAGCCGTGTGTTTATCAGCGCTGCCTGTTTAAACCAAATTGTTGCTCAATCTCACACAAAAAGGCATTTTAGTGTGTGTGTGTGTGTGTGTGTGTGTGTGTGTGTGTACATCAGCATTAGTCCTGCTGCTCTAAGAGGAAAGTTTTAGGTTCAAAACAAGTGAAGTTTTATCGACAACATCTGTGGCATAACTATAAATCTATGACTGCATACATTTCAAATAATAAATATATGCAGTAATAGACTTCCAGTGGGTGGAAGCAGATTTAAATCGGAAGATAAGTAGAGCACTTAAGTTCATTTGTGTATAAATATGAATGTATATAATATACATGTAATAATATAGCAAATATAATACATTTTACTTAATTTTAAGTAATATACATTTTATTTAAATGTATTTATATTAATGTCCTAATATTATTATTTTATATAAATATTACATCATTGTATATGAATATTTATCATCAGTATGAATTACTTTTTATTACTTCTTAATTGTTTTTATTAATAATTAATATAATTCAAATAATATAAATATGATATAAATATATATAATATTTATATTTTAAATATTATATATATTACTTATATTTGTCTTCATTTTTTAATGTTTATATAAATCTTCCCAATTTTGTAATTATAATTGTACATATTAATATTAAGATTTTTATATAAATGTTACATAATATATGAATATATTTGATCAATATTGCTTACTATTTATTACATAAATATATGTGTGTGTATATATATATATATATATATATATATATATATATATATATATTTACTTTATAACCATTTTAATATAAAGACATATTTTAAAAATATAGTTTTAGTTTAAAGTTTATTTAATTATAATTTTGAATCATGTTAATATTTAATATATTTAATACTACTTATCATATATTACTACTTTAAAATTATATAATATATAAATAATAAACATTTTCATAAGAATATTTGTAATATGTCTTAATATTGATCAAAAATATATATATGTATTATATATATATATATATATATATATATATATATATATATATATATATATATATATATATATATATATATATATATATATATATATATATATCATTTTAAAATATATATTAAATTATATTATATGATATTACATTAGACAATTTTAATACAATTCATGTATTTATTATTTTAATGGGATGAAAAGTAGTTTTAATCATAATTGTAACAGTGGGACTGCTTTTATAGAGACACTTCTTGTTATTCAATTAAGGTTTGATTTATCTCTCTGTATGTCGTCCTTCATTTTCAGTGGTAATCAGTCAGTCATGCCACAAGTGCTAAAACACAGCAGTGTTTGCACTCTTCAGGATATCAACCCATTAATGCCCTAAATATAGTTTATATTTATATATAACACTCTCTGAAAAGTGTTAGCATGTTATTGAATAAGGCAATGTTAATGTATTTGGTATTGGTGGACTAGATCTGCTACGCTGCACAGCACGTATAGACTTGCTACTGCTAATAGATACACAGACACGCTGCTGTAAACATGTAAGACATGCTGCTACTTAAAGGATTAGTTCACTTTTTAAAAAACTTTTGCTGATAATTTACTCACCCCCATGTCATCCAAGATGTCTATGTCTTTCTTTCTTCAGTCGAAAAGAAATTAAGGTTTTTGATGAAAACATTCCAGGATTTTTCTCCATATAATGGACTTCAATGGTAACCAGACGGTTCAAAGTCCAAATGAGCGTTTCAGTGCAGCTTCAAAGGGCTTTAAACGACACCAGACGATGAATAAGGGTCTTATCTAGCTTAACGATCACTCATTTCAAAAAGAAATAAAAAAACGTTAAGTTTTATAAGCACAAACGCTCGCCTTGCTCTGTTCTGTGATGCACGTTTGTAACGTCACGTAATACGCAATTACGTTGAAAAGGTCACGCTTTTCCTCTGTGTATTCCGGTTCAGAAAGGTGAAAAACTGCATCTCATCTTCTCCTCTAAGTTCAAAATCGCCCGACATCGTTGTTTTACCTTTTAATTTCCTTTTTTTGTAAACGGCGTTTGACTTTTTTTGCGCGTTCAACTTGTAAACACTGACTCGGTACTTCCACAAACGTCAAGAAGCGTGACCTTTTCAACGTAATTGCGTATTACGTGACGTCACTAGCACGCATCACAGAACAGAGCAAGGCGAGCGTTTGTGCTTATAAAACTTAACGTTTTTTATTTCTTTTTGAAATGAGTGATCGTTTCGCTAGATAAGACCCTTATTCATCGTCTGGTGTCGTTTAAAGCCCTTTGAAGCTGCACTGAAACGCTCATTTGGACTTTGAACCGTCTGGTTCCCATTGAAGTCCATTATATGGAGAAAAATCCTGGAATGTTTTCATCAAAAACCTTAATTTCTTTTCGACTGAAGAAAGAAAGACATAGACATCTTGGATGACATGGGGGTGAGTAAATTATCAGCAAAAGTTTTTTAAAAAGTGAACTAATCCTTTAAGGCTGCTCCATTATAGAAAAAAATCATAATCACGATTATTTAGGTCAGTATTGAAATCACGATTATGTAACACGATTGTTTCACATGACTTTGGGACCGTGTTGCATTTATTAAAAATATTTATTTCAACAATTCTTAAAAAATCTAAATTTGAACATTTATGGTACTTTAACTATTAAAATAAATAATATAACAGATAACACTTCAATAAGTATTTAATAATTCCCGCAGGTCTACCACTTATAATGCGGGAAATTCCCCCGCAAACATTGAATCACTTTAGCATGTAGATTGTACGAGTAGCTTAAATTAATCCACACAGATTATAAAATCAATCATTTTAAAACTTTCTCCAAGACGCAGTTTCACAAACGGCGTGAGTGTTCAGCGTCTTCTCTCTCTCCGTCTCTCAAAATGTGTTGGACAAGGCAAGCGTCGAAACTACATTCTCGCGTTTAGGAGTCGGGACACGACGCAATTGTCACTTTCACAATCGGGCCAGCATTGCATCATAACTAAAGTTGATCATTTTCACTTCTTTTAAAGTTTTATCAGTTTAAAAATGCTTCGGGAGGGGCAGATGTGCGTGTGTATGTGTCATTCAGAACACAAGATAAAATAAGAGTGTTCTTGCAATACAGAACATGGCAAAATAATAGTTTTTACTCGATTGTATCATTTTGATTATCGTTGGGAGCCAAAATCGAATTCGAAATTCAATGAATTGCACAGCCCTACTGCTGGTGCATAAATAGACATGAATACATAAATCCTGTAGCAGAATTAGACAGGTGGAGCTGGGGAGGTGGAGGGTTTCAGAGGAACTCTGATATCACCTCAGGATTAGCTTACAGCAAACAATCAACCACTATATGAATGTTGATCAAGCAATCAGATGTAAAGGACCTATCAGCCTGCGCCCTCTTGAGTTGCATGACTAGATAGTTGCCTGAATAATATAAGCTTGGATACGAGAAAGTGTTTTAACATCGGACTAATGACACACTTCACCTTTCGCTTGTATTGAACCCATCAAATTCCTTAAGTAGCTGTTTGTGTCCGAGTGGAGAGGAGAGGTGAGCGGGTCAGACCCATGTGATTATACGATGAGCGACTGATGAGATTGATGGAGTGTTGAAGAGAGAGCAGAATGAAGATGTGACAGGGTCATGACCTCTCCTGCCTCCTCTCGTCTGCTCCTTTAACAGGATTCAGAGAGCGTTTCACAGTTCAAATAAACAGCGATCGAGAGAGACGTGCGAGGAGGATGCTCTCTCTCTTGTTTTCTCTCTCAGGGCATGTTTCATGCTACGGTTTGAATTAAACTTTCCTAGAGGCTTCAAAATATTATTCACATCAAATGATTCTTCTAAAAATACCGATGAGAGAACATCTGTGAGAGCAAGCGATTGGCACACAAACACACACACACACACACACACACACACACACTACAGTGATGCTGGGAGGAGAATGAGCTGTCTAGGTATTCCTAAGTGTGGATGAGTTCAGAGCTGTTGGAAAACGGAATGTGAATTCTATTGGAATGTGACAAGTTACGTTGCTTAGCAACCCCATACATCCTTCTAATATATAATGATACAAGAATTAAGATTAAAAGTGTCCTTGTCATATTTCAACCCCAAATCAAAAGACATTATATATACATATACACTATGGTACAAAAGTTTGGGATTGGTAAGATTTTTTATTTTTTATTATTATTCTCTTCTCCTCACCAAAGCTGCATTTATTTAATCAAAAATACAGTAAAAACTGTAATATTATGAAATATTATTACAATATAAAATAACTATTTAAATATATTGCTGTGATCAAAGCTGAATTTTCAGCATCATTACTTCAGTCTTCAGTGTCACATGATCCTTTAGAAATCATAATAATATGATGATTTGCTGCTCAATAAACATTTATTGTTATCAATGTTGAAAACAGTTGTATTTTTTCTGAAACCTTGATTCATTTATTTTCAGGAATGAATACAGTTTAAAAGAACAGCACTTATTTGATATAGAAATCTGTTGTAACATTAAAAATGTCTTTACTTCACTTTTGCTTTCACAATTTAATGCATCCCTGCTGAATAAAAGCATTAAGTTATTCCAAAATTAGCCTTACTAACCCTTAACTGTTGAACAGTAGTATATATGAAATCTTACTAATTGTAAAGAAACTTACACAGTGTTGGGAAAGTTACTTTAAAAAGTAAAAAGTACTCCCTAAAAAGTAACTAATTGCATTACTTAGTTACTTTGTATGTAAAGTAATGTCTCAAGTTACTTTTGTGTTACTTTTTGTCACATGGGTTGGGCTTGCTTGTTTGTTTGTTTTAATAACAAAAAAAGTAATATTTTTGACAAATGTAAAGGCCCTTTTACACCGTTACTTGAAAAAAATGTTGTGTCCCCAACACTATACATAAATATACATATTTTCATTTCTTCATTACAGTAATCCAATATTTTACTGCTTATTCTCAATTTCTTGGTTGAGTTTTATTAGATTCTCATTATTGTGATGGCTTTTTAGTCAGCATATCTTGAAGGGAACATTTCAAATACTACTATGTTTAATACTTTACATCTGAAATGTTTATTATTGTTTTTACACATTACAGTAATTAGTGTTTGGGGCTAAAGTTGTCATGACAATACTGATATAACGCAAAAACTCTAAAATAGACATTATATAAAATAGACTTTTCATAACCTAAACCTAAACATTTCAGCAAAATATATTTGTGCTTTTGATTTTGGGGTGAAATATGAGCGTGACATGCGGTTGACGGGTGTCTTGAGATTCACGAGTGTGATGTGAGACTGATGAGGGAGCGCTGTTGTGCACTGAGAGATGGAGAAATGAAAACTGTACCGAATGACAGGCTACAGGTGCCATAGATATCCGCGTACACACACACACACACACACACCGCTGGGATTATAGGTATACGTGATTAAGCCGTCATTCACTGACCACTGAGAAAGAGAGAAACAGATGAGAGAGAGAGAGAGAGAGAGTGTGTGTGTGTTTGTGTCGGCAGCTGAAGTGAAGAACTCAGAAACACAATATGAAATGAAATACTCCATGTAGAGATGAACAGATGTTTCTCTCTCGCTCTCTCTCAATCCCTCACTTTATCCGCCTCTGCGTCATGTAATTAGTGAGGGGGTGGTACACACACACACACACACACACACGGGTCATTTTCCTGTGCTTCTCACACACAGTCGATGTTTGTCGAAGAAGGCTTTTGATGGTCGGCTGTT
Source organism: Gila robusta (assembly GCA_030770095.1). Classification (NCBI taxonomy): domain Eukaryota; kingdom Metazoa; phylum Chordata; class Actinopteri; order Cypriniformes; family Leuciscidae; genus Gila; species Gila robusta. The sequence goes on along the minus strand of JAVALU010000110.1, from coordinate 34,459 downwards.
CAGAAACTTAACCTACTCATGAGAATTAGAGAGATACTAACAGGCTTATTCAAGTGTTATTTTAGTATTATTTCTGTACTATTGTAGTGTTTATTGGTAACACTTTACAACAACGTTTATTTTGTTAACATTATAAACTAGATTAGTTAATTTGAACTAACAATGAACAATACTTGTACAGCATTTATTAATCTTAATGTTAATTTCAACAGTTACTAATACATTTTTAAGATCTGCACTGTGAACTAACATGAAGGGGAACATTTTTGTTAATAAATGCCGTAAAAATATTTAGCTTTTTGTTAGTTCGTGTAAGTTAATGCATTAACCACTGTTAACAAATGAAACCTTACTGTAAATGTTACCCATTTATTAATATTTTGATAATATTTCTTAATTATGTGCAAAATTGTAATATCGCATAAAACTTTTGCAAATAAAGCAGTTTCCATTCAATGTGTTAAAGAGAACAAAATCATCACTTTCTGAGAAATTGGCGCAAAAATAACTGTAATAAAGAAACTGAGGCTGTTTTTTCCTCGTTCACACTGTAAATGTTGCGTCTCAGAGCGGCAGATGAAGCGCAGTAAACGCTGTCATGTTCTCTTGCGTTCAGATGCTGGTTTTGGGAACAAAATCACATGAGACGCTTCTGGAGGGAATTAAACCAAATCATTCTGATGACAGACTTTGGCTCAGGCGTTTCAGAAACACCAAACCAACATCTGAGATGCTGTGATGCGATTGGTCCGCTGGTTTGTCCAGTTATCCAATCACAACCTCTGCTGAGGCATCACATGTTGCCCATCGAGGGATTTATTCATGCTGAATTGTGCAGCAAAAGATCAGGAACATGTATTAAGATTTAAGTTGACTTTAAAGGACATTTAGAAATGGACTATTTTTAGATTGAGATAGGTTTCTCAGAATTGATACAAAAAAAGAAATGAAAGGCCTTTAGTTGACATTACACACACACACAGACACACACACAGACACGCACAAGCACACACACACACTCATCTGGTGGGCCGTTGCAGAGCTCTTCAGCCAGATCAATACATTTAAACAATAAATCAGTGTGAAGGAGTCAGAGAGACCAGACCTGCAACTAAAACACAAACACACATTTCACTATTCATTTGTAGCATAGTTAAAAGAAATGGTTAACCAAACATATTTTAATTCTGTTTGCATTAACTCATCACGTTGTTTCACGCTGCTCTTTTCTGTGCAATGAATGTGAAATGGTGTCCAGGGGCTGTAAAGGTTCATAAATGACAACATCACGACAGTGACTTGTAATCGACGTCTTCTGAATTCTTTATGTGAGAAAACAACACAAATTTAAATAGCTATTAACTGAAAATAAATCTAGCTTGACAGCCGTGGTCACCGTTCACTTTCATTTGTATGGAAAAGAGCTGTTTATGATGAGATAATTTACATTTTGGCTGAATTATTCCTTTAAGATTTGTAGCTTATAAACAGAAAACATTGAGGTGAGGAACTCCAGAGTAAATCTGTGTGTTTGTTTTAATTGTGTGACTTAATGAGAAAATCTTTGACCGTTTGGATGCAGTGCGGTTCAGTGCTAGAATACAAATGACGAGCGTTTTGTCTCCTTCTCTTCCAGGGAGACACATTTCAGCACATTCAGGACATTGTGTCGTCTCTGCTGAGGACGATAAACCGCACAGTCATCACCATGGGCCGAGAACACACTCTCATCGTGAGTTAAAGCCACTGGATCCTCTCCATTCCTTTTCCTCTTCCCTCTATTAATGCTATTTTACAGTTAATAGTGTTTACTAAGCCAAGTATCGTTATTAATATTCCTCATACTTAGAGTCAATGATGTAAACAAAGGCCAAATGTGATATTTTGGGATTTACTTTTACTTGTGCTCCTCTGGTTGTGTTATTTGTGGCCAGACCAGAAACATTTACTGCATTAAAATACACAATTTTATTGACGTCATCTTAAGTATCTCAGTTACAAACAGGTGGAGGGATGAAGAAGTGCATTGTGGGAAATGTAGTCTTCGACTATCTGAATATTGGTGTATAAAAATACATTGATTATAATATTTGTTATTCTATATATTTGTATATATATATGTACTGTATATATATACTGTATATTTTCAAGTCTGGACATGTAGACAGGACAGATACGGTGTGGAAGACGTGAGCTTGAACCTTACGTTCTCTAGGAAGCATGAAGTGCTGATCTGTGTGTAAGAAAGTGTGTATCAAACATGGAGAAAAATATATCGGTGTTTGTGAAATTCATCATAAGGAATCTAAACATTGAAGCTACAATGTCTGTAAGAACACCAAACATTTACACTTTTATGATGAGGAAATTCCATGAATGCATTAATGCATTCATGTCATGATGAAATTACCATAACTACCAGTGTCCGACTAGTAAAGCCTGCTCATGTTTTTATCAAACTCGCAAATTACAACTCACAATTTAGCAAAAACTCTTGACTTTTCCCACTTGGCCGACATGTCGTCATATAGAAACAATCGAAATGGCAGCAGCTTAAATTACAGGCAAACGATTAGGGCTGCACGATATTGAAGAAAAGTGCGATATGTGATAAGTCATTAAATAATGCGACATGCGATACGATAATGTATAAAACAGTAATTGAATTAACAATTACAGGAATTAGGAATTACATAAATGCTGATTCTTATTAAAACTACAAAAGTGATTCATTCAAGAGCAGTGAGTGATTTTCTCTTTGTATTTTGTTGTTTGATTAACATTGAAAAGATAGACGGCAGCAGGTTTATTAGGCTGCTGTCACTTTAAGAGCAAATGCACGGATCCAATATACTGTTTCACTCACGTTTTTATTCCTCAATTTTTTACGTTCACTTAAGACATAATTAACTGTTCACGTGAATACTCACCAAGATGGCATTTTGACATCATTTTGTGTGTATTTGGCCATATAAGCTGCAGATGAGAACTGAATTCGGGATTGCACGCTGGGAGGTGCGTGTGAGTAATACATTGAGTAATACATTGAGTTCTTTTCCGCGGCTTATTGATCTTATGTATTTAAAACATTATGCATATCACACGTATGTGTCCAATTTCTCTCTGAGTGAACCTAAAATTGTGACTTTACGTAACTTTTTGAAGTATTAAAATCATTCAGGTATCGCAAAGCCATTGCGATATGCGTATCGTGATATGTACATCTGCGATATTTCAATAATTTCGATGTGTTGTGCAGCCCTACAAACGACCAATAAAGGTTGTGAATGAGCTGCTGTATGTAACTCGTTGTTTTGTTTCATATAGACGACGTTAACTGATGCATATTCACAGAGAGAATAGAGGTAAATTGATGTAGTGATGAATTTTACTGTCATCATCAATAAAGCTGCACATGCAGCAGAGTTGGCATTATGCAGCAATTTTGGCATTGAGTGTTGCAATAGAAACAAATCATTTCTGACTCAGAGAAACTGAATTACTAGAATCTCATTGAGTAACTATGGTAATTTCAATGAGACATGAATCCAGCAATAGGGGCCGTTCATATACATTTGAAAATGGCGCAAGACAACCGAACGTGTGCGTCTCGATATATTTTTAAAAATGTAACTTCTTTTAATTTGACACAGCTTTAAAAATGCATGTTTATGTACATAGACCAACTAAAAAATGGTGCAGATGTAATACAAGAACGTGTTCAGTATGAATGGCCCCTTTAGTCACACTTTCTTTCACATCTTTTAGAATTTTAGAACTTTTGGAATTCTGAACTTCAGCTTTTGAAACATTCAAACTCCGTTCGGAATCCTGCTGTCGTCATGGCAGCATTCTAACTGAAATAGAGCCTCATACGTGACTGATTGGTTCCATTAGAGCATTTCATTAAGCAGGTGTCAGTATTGATAATTGTAAAAACTTGGATGCTTGTCGAGATGCACATATCCTTGATGGAAAAGGCAATCGCAGAAAGCCTCTCATAAGACGGCCTTCGTGTCTGGAGCTCAACTGCCGGTTATTTAAAATGCTGTGTAGGTAGGCAGATGACTAGGTTTGGGAACAGAGCTTTAGACATTCATTAGTCGGGACGAAAGCCATCTGCACACAAAGGTCAGAGAACGGTGACGAGGAGATGAGACGGAGAATCTCCATCAGTCCATCAGGGTAAAGAGGGATATCGACTGCGTTCCGGCTCTGTCAGACACTATGAAGGGGATTTATTGACTGGTTAGACTCGAGGTCTTCTGGGTCTCCTTGGGTTTTAAATTGTCCTCAAGTTTTCAGGATGTCAGATGAGCTTTTGGTTCAGCCGTGGCTTTGTGAAGTTCCTCACACTGTAACAATTATATCAAAGAATAATCCGTTCAGTAAGAGCAATGTTTTTAACATCCTTTTCCCCACGTCATGAAGTTGTTGGACTGAATTATGAAACTCCTACGTCCACAAGTTTTTGGTTTACGACGTCATAACCGTCATGTGATGGTTTTCTACAGCCACCAGAAACACTTCTTTCGCAGTTTCTTGACGCGGCTCTTGGTTCGCGGTCGTATGTGTGCAGGTTTCGGGACTGGGGCGGGAACATCGTACTCCTTTTCATCCAATTCTTCCAGGATGTTTTGAAATCGTCCCTCCTGCACACGGAAGTCGTGCTCCACACTAAAAAGACAGAAATAGATATGATTAAATGAAATATAAAAATAAAAATGAATTCTGCAATGAGAGATGCAGCCATTACATTCAACTTTATCTTTATTGATTACTGGAATTTAAATGGGATATTCAACAAAGAAAAAATAGGAAAATTTATACAGCAAAATTTCAACAAAAGATCAAAAAGACAAACTTTTTTTTTTTCACTTTGGAAAAACATGCGCTAATGAATCATTCACAAAAAGACCAGAAACCTTTGTTGTTATCTGTGAAATGAATATAGTTTTGATGTTTTCATTCTTATTGTGAATGATTCATCCGTGCATGCTATTGTAAAGAAAAAAAAATATTTGTCTTGTTTCTTTCCCTTCCAAATGTAATTAGTTTGAAAGCACCGAAACAACTTTTGCTGTGTGGACTGAGAAAAATAAATTATTTCTCACATTCCAATCATATCACATCACATTATTTCTCACTCAAAAATATATCAGAATTACAGAAATTAAATGCACTGAGAATAAAAAGTTGTTAAGATTATAATAATTTCTGTTTGTTGCAAATATATAGTCTACATTAAAATTGCAAGGAAAAAAAAAGATTTGCATTTTGATGTAATTTGATGATACATTTAGTTTTTTTTTATGAATGAAGAGTGTGATTGATGAAAGAGAGAAAAGAAAACACTTTTCATCATTGGTTACGACGGATCGTTTGTCATGACATAGAAATGAACATTAAGACAATATGACATGTCAAAATAACAAACAAAACTGAAGACAGACAATCTCTTCAATCTTCAATCTCTCTATCTCTCTTTCTTTCTGTGTTTCTCGCTCTCTTTCCTTCTTCTCAGTCCGTCATTCATCTCACTTTCTTACAAGTTTCTCTGCGCAGCAGCCGGGTTCAGGATGTCAAAATCGTATTCATTTTTTTCCATTCAGAGATTGATTTTTAATGATAATGTATAAACCTTTCAAGAAACACTGTGAGCTCTGAAGTTAAGTTATTGCAGCTGCATTTAAAAAAAATCATGTTTAATAGCCAAATCCAGATCCACCAATCAAAGAAGTCGCTGTTACAATGAAAATGTAGGTATAAAATGTAAGTGTAAATGTATATATAGAAATACTTATACACTACCATTCAAAAGTCTGGGGTCAGTAAGATCTTCTGCTCACCAAAACTACATTTATTTGACCAAAAATACAGTTAAAACAGTAATATTGTTAAATATTATTACAATTTAATTATTATTTAATTATTTAATTATCATTACTTGTGGAAAACAGGATTCTTTGATGAATATAAAGTTAAAAAGAAACATAATTAGTTTGAAATAGAAATATTTTGTAACATTATAAATTACCTTACTGTAATTTTTGATCAATTTAATGCATCCTTTCTGAATAAATGTATTAATTGATTTCAAGAACAAACAAATAAACAAACAAAAAAATGGCTGATTTCAAACCTTTATTTGACCTTAAATGGTTGTGAATATTTGTACATAACTAAATAATTTGCATTAAACTTCAGATATATTGTTTTAAAATTGATAATCAGTTATAATTAAGCCTATATTGTGCCGTAGTTATTGATTGGATTGTGTCATTCGAAGTTCTTCTTGTGCTGTTGTCGTCTATGCATTTTTCAAATTTTAGTTTTTTTGTGCATCTCGGAGCTGGGTGTTTCGGGTCAAGGATTAAAACTCTTTACAATGAGTTTTTTTTAAAATACCGAAGTAGAAATGAATGAAACGCATACTTTTGTAGCCAAGACTGCTGACACAAACTATTATCACAACAGCGTCAAACACACAGCGACCATTTTATCTGACTGCAATCTAACTTCACGAGGAGCGTGTGTGCGTGTGTGCGTGTTTGCGTGTGTGTGTGTGTGTGTGTGTGAGGGGTTATGGCCTCTATTTACAGTATAGCCACAGTCCTGCCTGCAATTTCCCAGCAACTAAGTGAGTTGAGAGAAAGCGAGAAAAGCGAGCAAAAAACGATAGGTAAAAAGATGAGAGAATAATACAGACTGACAGAGAATGTTTTGAAGGTTAACAAAGCCCATAATGAGGGACAGAGATAAATGAAGCATGTTCAACAACAGCGTGTTATAAAGCCTATAGTGAACACTGTATGGAAAACACACCCATCCCACAGCGATTGTGCTATTGCATTTCCTTTATAAATCATTGTATTATTTGCACACCGAATTGCAATTGTCCTCCTTTCCTTTTTTGCAAACTGAATTGTGATGATTGGTTTTGCCTTTATTGCATCTTTTTAACCACCTCTAGCTGTATTTTATACTGCAGAGACTGTATGCGATCTTTATTGATGCTCAGCTGATAATAAATAGGACCTAGGCTAGTATGCTTTTTAACTGTTCATCTTTATTTACTGTGCAATGTTGCTGTTTGAGTATGAAAAAGCTCTGCAAAAGTTCTTCTCTATATCAGTGTCAGTGTTTCTGAACTCCTGAAACGCCTCCATATAGTCTTATGTTTTCTTCCGGGAACGAACACGTTACAATATTCCTCATTATAATAATTCATACGCAGAATAAAGGGGCGGGACCTGGTTGAGTTAGTTAGTAGTGTGTCAAACTGGCAGTTATGGTAAGGGATGGGACATTTCCCAAACACACTCGAAGCGCTCGACCAATCACAACACACTGATCCAGCCGACCAATCAGAGCACAGTGTGCTTTTCAGAAGGAGGGGCTTCATAGAGACAGGAAGTAAACAGAGCGTTACTGACAGACTGGGAAGAGAGGAGCCGCAACAATGGAGAATATGAGGAAAATAATCAACATTCGAGCATGAAAACCTGTTCTAGTAGAGCCTGAAAACAACAGCAAGACTCTGTAAAAGGGCATGATAGCCCCCCTATAAACATGTTGCTCAGTGTCACAATAGCAGCGAAACATTTGTTATGCAACACTTCACACACAGAACTAAAGCCTAAATCTCAAATGATCCTTTTGCCATCGTGCAGACGCTTCTGTTTTCTTCAGGAAATGCAAATCTAGTTATTTCTGTATTGCATTTGAAACCCGACAGTTTTTATCGGCTGTAAATCTGTTTTTCAGTGTTGCTGTCATTTCAGAGGGCGTCATTTGTCAGTGGAAATTGTTAGGGGATGTCTCTAATTTGCATATCCAGATGACACATTTACATGTATATGATTGTCGCACCGTGCAAATTCATCTTCACTGAGGTTTTATTTTTTTCAGTGCAATTGATTATGGTTTTTTTGTCATCAGTACTGTTTGTATTACTATTGTTATTGCTCAGACTTTGTGTTTGTGGTTTAAAGAGACCTTTAACCCTTAATTATAAACTTTGTCACATAACGTTTGTGCTAAAGACATGAATGATTTATAGAGAGGATCACAGACTCGGGCTAGTAACTGAGCAACCACCTGAGGTTTGCATGGGCTGAGGAAATGTTTGACTTCAGAGGAGTGCACATTTCTGTATTTTAAGGAGCACTATAACCAAGCCTATCTCAACTTCCCTGCGTCCCTAGAGAACGAAGGCACAAAGACAGAGAAAAAAGGGGAGAAAGTGAAAGATAAAGAATTATGAAAGCAGAATTTGTGATGAACAGATCTTTTGAGGGAAGAGAGTTCACTCAGTCAGAAAGCTCAAAGCTAGAGTCTGCACTTTCAGATGGGGAAAAATCTTAATCATCAATATTATCTTCCAGAAATCATGAGTCAAAGGATATCTAGCGCTATAAATCACACAGCTTGCATGAGGATTTTTTTATTTTTTTGGGTCAGATGTTGCTTGGTCTGGATTCTTAAAGACACCTTAAAATCCAGTGGGGTTTTATTGTGTCAATTTCTATTAGCTTTCAGCTCATCTATATGCTAGTGTACTCCTAAAAGTTGACAAAAGTTTACTTTTGGCAGATATACACATTCAAAATATACAGTCTTTCTCTTCTGGGAAAATAAGCACTGATGGACAAAGACTTGAAGAGCCAGACTTTAGTGATAATGTTATTGAAGCATAATTTCAACTAACAGTTTCTCCTGGTGGGATAAAAGTTAAATTAATTAATGAATGAATTAATGAATGAATGCATAAACAAATACATGCATAAATGAATTAAATTAATTAATGCATGAACAAACACATGCATAAACGAATGAATGAATGAATGAATGAACAAATAAATGCATAAATGAAAGAATGAATAAATGAATGGACAAAGTATTGAGTGTATGCATGAACAAATGAATGCATTCAGGAATGAATGCATGCCTGAACAACAAGTGAATGAATGCATGAACAAATGAATGCATGCATGCACTCATGAAATAATTAATCAATGAATGCATGAATGAATGAATTAAAGAACTTTTATCAAGTTTACTATTTACCTATGTAGGGCGCTCCATATCAGTCACTTTAGTTAGGATGCTATGTAGACAAAGCAGCTCAATAGTGTGTGTGTGTGTGTTGGCTTTTCTCATGCTGTATTGTCATGAGATTACACTTCAATAGGAAATCCATCTCTCTTAATTGATTCCCGAGGCTTTACCGCGGTATGAGTGCTGGAAACATGCATTAGTGTGCGATTAGTTCTTCATAGTGCAGGAATAATGATCCTGTTTATCCCAACAGGAAAAAAGAGGAAGGGAGATAAAAGAGCCGAGGGAATTTCATACACGGCCAGTACGTGTGTGTGTGTGTGTTTGTGACACAGGAGGGATATCTCCAGGTTCAGAGTTTGTTCTGGCTTTATGATACGTGTGTGTCTGTGTGTGTGTGTGTGTGTGTGTCTGTGTGTGTGTGTCTGTGTGTGTGTGTCTGTGTGTGTCTGTGTGTGTGTGTGTGTTTGTGACACAGGAGGGATATCTTCAGGTTCAGAGTTTTTTTCTGGCTTTATGATACGTTTGTGTGTGTGTGTGTGTGTGTGTGTGTGTGTTTCCATCTCTCAGAGCTTCATTACGGTTGAATGGGAGTTTGAGCTTTCTGTCCCTCGATTATAACAAACGTACAAACCAGCAGACTTTAATACGTACATCACACACCTACAGAAATTACACACACATCTATTTAACTTTTTAAAGATTTGTACATTTTTGAAGAAAGTGCACTCCTAACTATGATAAATAGTAATAATTATGCTTGATTTAGCAAGCTGCACTAATTAGGACTAATACAATCTGTTTGTTCTTCGTAGAGTAGATGCTCATGTGTTTCTGCTGGCCGTCGGATGTTTTGATCTGCTGTAGGATATTGATGCAACTCTTAAATCATCCTCATGGTCTCCTGGTGCATTTCTGTCTGTTCCTGCCCCCAAGATGACACATAACTCAGATGTGGCTCTGTGCACGATTTATAATATTTTAAATGGGTCATAGGATTTTTTTTGTTCCAGAGTTTTAACCCTGTAAAACCTACTGTATCATATTCAATAAGCACATTTCCAAAGCATCAAAATGTTTTACTTCTACTACAATGCCTTCTGTTTATGCTTGATAGTTTATACTTTTTTTCGCAGGTAAAAGGCCTTTTAGTATAATTGTACAAAAGCCCTCATTCAGCTCGTCTTTTTTCCTGTGAAACTTAGATTTTTATAAAGTAAATGAATAACTTCTATATTGTTATTGATATTTCAAGATGAACACTTACTGTACTGGACTGAACTTTTGTTAGCTTGATAATCATACATCTTTTTCCGTTTTTTTTTTTTTTTGAAAAATCATGTTAAAATGGGAGTTTCAAATATCAGGTTCATCTCTCAATCATCATTGTAATGCATTGCATTATATGTTTTAAAACTACATAGCTTTGATCATAAAACTAAGCGTTTAAATATCATCTTACTAAGACATTATTTAGAGATATAGAGCGAAGACTGATATTCATATGCATTTTATGTAAGTATCTGCTATACTTTTAAAAAGATTGCATTGATTTACATAACAAACATCATAATTTTATCTTACTTTTTAGCAATATCAGCTTCTGCACCAAATTGTATAATTTTATTCACATTGGGCCTTTGAATAAAATTGAGTTTTTTTTTCACTACTCTAGTTCATATTCTCTTATAACATACTCTATGAACCAGAAAAGCACATACATGTACAAAAAACGGACATATGAAATATGATCATCTAAAAAAAAACATGCAACTTATTTAAGATTTAAAACTTTAGGGTTTAATAAACGGTTCCATTTCAAAAAGTTAGATTTTTCTGCCTATATTTTATGTCAGAAAACTCCCTCTGATGGAGCAAATTCTAGGCAAAGTTTTTAATTGTTGATCTGAGTATGTGCATATGCATCTGACGGATGTCTTAGATGTTGCCTGCATCTCTTTAGCGCTGCATTTTTTAACATGACTTTGCAAGTTAAAAATAGACCCCTGTTTTCCGTTCTATTCAGGTATGATGTAGTGTTGATGAGCTCTGTTGCTGAAAGTCTGACAAGTAATGTTGGCGTGAGTTTTTGTCAACGTCTAACCAACTTAATAGCAAAAATGAAATCACAAAATTAAAAATGAGTTGATGCTTTGACTTGTGTGAAATGCTGTGATGTTGAAAAAAGTCATGCAATGAATGTGCTTTCATGTTTGAACATTGCATCACTTCGCATTGTTAATGTGAAGAGTAGCCAGTCACAACAGAGGTCATTTAAATATAGTACAGTAGCAAAATCAGCCCGTTTAATTGTAAAGGACGGACAGGGAGGAAATGATCATAAAAGACTAAATTACGACATGATAGACATACGTGGGCTGTTAACGGTTGTGTTTACCTGTATATAATGCAGGCTGTTTTCTGGCAGGTTGAGCAGTTGTTGATGTCCTGACCAGTTCTGTATGAACAACGTCTGAAAAAACAAGAAAGCCTGAAGACCTGCACATACACACACAGGCGCTTTGAGCATGTGATTCACACTCACAGAACATTGAATTAGAGGTCTTTTCCATCCTGCTTATATATATATAGGGTTAGGGTTATATATATATATATATATATATATATATATATATATATATATATATAACATATATACACATAATATATAATATATATGCTGGAAAGCAACACCACATGAAATCAAGACTGCATACTCTACTTGTGTAGAGTTTTTCTGCAACTCAGAAATTTAGTCCTGCGTCACAACAAATAAAATCAAGGCTAGCTGGAATCCCACAGGAATACAGACCTCTATTGAATGTCCTTGAATATGTAATGAATATGGACACTTTAAAACATATAACAGTCACTTTTCCTGATCGATTCTGACACATCTGAGCTTTCAATCAGAGCAGAGTTCTGACGGAACTGTGTGTGTGTGTGTGTGTGTGTGTGGATGGAGGATAAAAAAGGAGAGAAACTTTTAAGAGATTAAGAGAGAGTGTAAATGGTAAAGCGGTGAAGATGTGACAAAGTAAGACATCAGATATGTGTGAGAGAGAGAGTTTGTGAACGGTAGGGGGTCGATGTTCCATTGATGATCGAGATTCCCGAGGTGTTGCCTCAGGATTCATCAGTTACCAGGGGAGTTATGGGATGATGGAAGTGCAGAATCACAAATCAAACACACTTTCATGAACTCCAGAGCCTTAATCTCTCGCTCTCACTCACCCTTCACTCATTGCCTTGTTCCTCTCCAGATCCTGGATGACATTGAGAAGAACTTTGATCTTTTCCTGATTATACAGCAGGTTTTCCTCTACATTATGCAGGAGTCCGTGTAGAACACCGGGTGCACCGTTGCATTGTGGGATCTCATCTTTTTGAGGTGGTTGGGTGTCCTTAGAGTCCGTTTCTGTCTCAGGTTTGGGTTCTGAGGGAGGGGGCGGGGTTTGCGGTTTAGGTTCCGCCCTTGAGCCAATCAGAAGCTCTGGAGGTGCCGGTTTAGATTTGACCTGCAACTGTGAACCTTTCTTGGGTGGAAGAGTGGGCGTGGCTTTTGACTCACAGCCGATCGGTTTAGACGTGGCGGATACGGGTGTGTGCGTTTGCGTGGTCGCACACTTGTCCTTAGTCTTTTGCGATGCGTGTTGTGTGGTTGATTCAGTTTTAGTTGTGTGTGTGACTCGTGTTTGTGTGTGTTGCGTTTTGTGTGTTGCCGAGTCGCTTTTAGGTTTTTCAGACTGCGTCGATCCCTCTGTTTTTGCGAGCGTGTCTTTTTTGTTGTGTTGTGAGGGGGTGGAGCAGGTCTCGTTCTGCGTGTCCGTTGTGCTATTAGGAATTTGGGCGTAAGTTGGTTGTGCCGCCGTGGAGTTTCGTTTTTGCAGCCGAGGTGAACCGCATTTCCTCGGCGGCGTCGGAAGCGTCATGCTCGCTTGAACCTGACTAGCGGCTCGTTTGCGACAAGCGGCCGCCATGCAGGGCGGGGCTTGAGACTGTCTCCGCCCACAACTCATGCACAGTTTGGGCGATGATGTCATCATCCGGCATGGTCGAGGGGGCGTGGCGTACGAGCCGACGTTTCCGCAGTGCAATGACGGCCTGGACGATTCCCCTCTCAGTGACTGACCCCGCCTACAATCACGTGTCATTGTTTGACTCTGCCGTCTCGCTTCTTCTGACTCCGCCCCCTCACTACAAACTCCGCCCACCACCTCAGGTGCAACGACACTGCCGTTAACATACCGAGGGGTTCGTTTTAAACTCCCCCTCAGCCCTGATTGGTTTGGATTGACTTTGATTTGACAGTACACCTCGCTCTCCTGGGATGTCTGGTCCGGTCCGTTCCTGGAAGCCGCTTTGACGACATGCCTGCCGTTGACCTCACAACGCCTCATCCGGTCCAGGGACATGGTTTCTGCAGTCGGTCCATTGACCGTTTGCGTCCTTCTCTTTAATGACGGGAGCGAACGGAGGCCCGGCGAGGTTTGGACGCCAACACTGCACAGAGGACCCCATCTCTGAGACAGCATGGCCCGCCCACCAGCGAGAGGCACTTCCAGCGCCGGCACCGCATTGGACGCATCAGCCGCCCGTCGGCCCATGACCTCTGCTGATTGGCTCAGCCCCCTGAGGAGGAGCTGAAGGGGGTGTGGCCTTCGTTTCTAAGCATACCATCTAAAACAAAGGTTATTATTCCACTGCGTGTTTTTGGGAAATAGTATTCCACGGTGTTCGGATCGGTCAGGAATCCGTTTTCAGATCAGATCCTGGTCACCAATCTTCCTGCCAATGCTTTTGTCTTGTTTACCTGTTTGAGAAAAAGAATATGTGTGTAAAAGACATCAGAATGAATGTGCATGTGCTGTAGATTCTCAATTAGTCACTTTGGAGCTGCACTAACAAAAAAAAGCTGTTTAATGATAGCATTTTTTATTCTGAGTAGTATTTATCTCACAAAAACAATGAGCATCTCAGTTAGGTTGGTGATGTTAAAGGTGCACTCAGCAATTTTACTCTCATTAAAAAGTTTTACACGAATGAGACATACTGTAGCTTGGCAAAAAGATTTCAAGAAATCGAGGAAACTACAGCACTGTTCACTTTATCTCAGTGTTAGTTGACTCTTTTGCTCACAAAATAAATAAATCATGGCTAACTGTGAATAATTTATTTTTTCAATTGCATTGGTAACAGGAAAATTGAGATTTTGTGTGGAGCTGCTTCCATGTAGTTTCAGTGTCATATTGGCTAGTGCAACATAAGCAAAATATTATTGAGTGCACCTTTTAACGGTATTGAAACAGATAGATAATAAACAGCAAATGCAATGTGTATATTTGAGTTTAAAACAACTATTTTGTAATGAAAAGTAACACAAAAGGAATCAGCTAATTGATTTTGGAAATCAATTCACTTTAATGAATCAAGCTTTGCAATGCAAATTGCACTTGCATTTATGGAGGACGAAACCTGCAAAATTAAAAATCAAGAAAGAAATAAACAAATGCAAATGATCAATAAATGATTCATATAATGATTCATAAAGTTAATGAATTTATGCATTTCATAAAGTTATAGATTTATTTTATTTACTAATGTATAAAAAAGTTATGATTTGCATTTATTTATTTCTGTATTTATTTATTTATATATATTCATGAAAATGTATATTTATGTTGTCCTCCCATAATTATTGCCCGAGTTCACCTGACTCTAAAACTGCTTGAGCAATACAACGTGACAAAAAAAATACATAGATTGTTACGATACTTGATGGAAGGAGTAGCTTGTTACTTGAAAATCTGATCTTTTTTGTAAACCGCTAAACTTCTGAAACTTCACAACTTTTAGTTAGTTACTCCCCAACACTGTGCGTGTGTGTGTGTGTGTGTAATCGAGAATGCTAGTCAAGTGGAGAAACCAGAAAGACGCTCTTAAAGTTCACGTCCGTCTTATGCTCAGAGACACCAATAACCCCAACACGACTATTACGAATATTAATGAGGGTTAACAAAATCCCCCATATGTCACATCCAGCTGATTAAAGTCTCTCTCTCTCTCTCTCTCTCTCTCTCTCTCTCTCTCTCTCTCTGCTTCTCTTCCTGAAGGGCCTATTATTATCACTTTATTCCCCTGTAATCTCCTCCTCCTCTTAAGTGTGTTCCTGCTTTCGTGAACATTAAGATGGGTGTGTGTTCGCCCTCCTTTCTTCTGCTCTTTGATAAGCTCTCTGTCTTATAGTTCATATCTTGTTTTCTGTTAAGCTTCTTTTCTTTTATGAGACCGACTCAAATCTGCCTGTCTCCTCTGACCCAAACACTGTGTGTGTGTGAGTGTGAGAGTGTGTGTGAGAGAGTGTTTGTGTTAGTGTGTGTGTATGTGCGCGTGTGAGTGTGTGTGTTAGTCTTTACGTATTTGAGTGTGTGTAGTGTGTGTGTGTGTGTGTGTGTGTGTGTGTGTGTGCGCACACACGTGTGCGTGTGTTAGTTTGTGTGTGTGTTAGTGTGTGTATGCGTGTGCATGTGTTAGTGTGTGTGTGTGTGTATTTGTGTGTGTGTGTGTGCGTGTTAGTGTATGTGTGTGTGTTAGTGTGGGATATTGTTGCTTGAAAATGCTAATGACCCCCATTAGCCTCTAACAGATTAACATTATCATACAACACTACTCACTTATTTCATGTACACACACAACGGGCCTAATGAGGAAGAAGTTGTCTCTGTGTGTGTGTGTGTGTGTGTGTGTGTGTGTTCAATTAGGAGAGTCTGGAATATTTGACTGAATATTTGCAGTTCTTATGAACGCCCAGCAGTGACGTTCATTAGGATTATTTTAATTTGAACAAACTGGTAAAGACATCCGAAGCCAAATCTCCTCCTCTCGTCTTTCATGTGTGTGTCTGAATCCTCCGGAGAGGGAGTGTGTGTTTCAGGACGGCTGTTTGCTCTGTGGTGTGTTTAGAAGAATTTAGATTCATCGATCTGGTGGATTTGACACATTTTGACCTTGAAATGGATCAGCTTACAGCACTGTGGTAATACAATCATGTGCTTTTGCATTCATTAACAACAACAAACAAAGAGTTCCATATACCATATGTTATACCATGATATTACCATGTTTTTTGTGTATTCAGTGTATTCAGTGTGCCATTATTGTTGCTTGTTCATTGTAAAGCGTCCTTGAGCCATGGAAAGGCGCTATATAAATAAAACTTATTATATACTACTATTATTATTATTATTATTAATAATAAAATCTCTGAATATCACTGAACTGATTGTTTGAGTTGGACAATCCAACAGTAATTTTTGTTTAAAATGTACATCATTCGTTAAGTTTTTTAACAAAAAGAAATTAGTATTTGAATATTTGAGTATTATAAATACACAAAATATCAATCAATAACAATAACAAGGAAAAATTATTTTCCCATCATGCTTTGATATGAACTGATATCATTGATATGAGCGTTAAATGCATACATTTTTAAATAGTTTTATTTTGTGTGGTTTTACACTAAATTAATATGGAAGGTCTGTTAATGTTTAGTGATTAATATTGCAGTGTTTATTATAAATGATTTATCCGTGCATATCTTTATTGTTTCCTGGTAATTTTGAATCAGAATAAGTTCCTCTCGCAGCATCTCTTCTCTTCTCCTCTGATGTGGGCGGGGCTATAACCTGTCACTCACATGAGATCCACCAATAGCAAACCACAACCATCCAATCAATTCCACACAGACAAAATCAAGCCCCGCCCACATTTGTCCTTGTTCAGAAGCGTTTCACTCGGATATACGACACAATAGAGAAGAAATGACTAGCTCAAATTCTGTTTCATGCTGACTTCAAAATTTACTCAATGTTTTTAGGCGTAAAAAGGTTTCATCAATAAAATTAATTACTCCATAGTGTAAGTTTTTAGAGTGTATATTATCTGATACTATGGTTTTGCAACAGTGCTTTTCTGTAAGGGCACCTTGTCTTTACACACACACACACTCTCTCTCTCTCTCTCTTTCTCTCTCTCTCTCTCTCTCTCTCTCTCTCTCTCTCTCTCTCTCTCTCTCTCTCTCTCTCTCTCTCTCTCTGTATTGTATTCTTGAGCTCTCTTGTTGATCTTCGCTACGGTTCACCAGCACACACTTAGATGTTCCACTTTCATCCCTCCATTCTCCAACACACACCACACGGTTTAAGGTGCACACCACACACACCACACACACACACACACACACACACACACACACTAAGAGTCTCTGTTGATCTCTTCATCAGCTCCGTCGAGCCCTGTACTCCTCCTCTCTCTTCTCTTTCACACTCCGTTACTCCTGACTTTGATTTTGTCTTTCTGAGCCTCTCTTATGTCATCATACACACACACACACACACACACACACACACACACACACACTCACACACACACACACACACACACACCTTATCTAATAGACTCTGGCATCTCTGTGTGCGGTGATCGATATTCAGGAGCCGCAGATGCAGCGTCCCGTCACCACACCGTCCTGAAAACACACACACACTGACCAAAAACCATGTGAAAAAAAACAACGAGAGGATGAGGAATTTACAGAATTGTAATTTAAAGTTTTTAATGCATTATGATGATACATTATGGGAAAAGGAGTGCTTTTCATCCATCCATCCATCGTTTGTTCTATCGTTCTCTCTATTATATTATCTAAATCATCAAATTTCAAGGCTTTTAAACTTTTTCCAAAACTTTCAAACAAGTATTTTCTAGTTAAAATGCATGCACTTAAACCAATAAAGTTAAAATTTGCATTTACTGTAATATCAATTCAAATGTCAAGTTAATAATATAATGTAGTCATGAAGGTGTTGAGCTCTAGCTATATGCATGATGTTCTTTGACATTGCTTCACTGAACTGTCAGCTTGTTTGATAATTCCTTTTTATTTACTCAACAAAGAGGAATTTTTTATTAGTAATTGGCTTGCAGGTGTTCATTTCAGACCACAGAAATGAATCAAAACGACAAACAGCAGCCAGGATGAACATAAAGAGTGAGTCGAGTGGATTTAGTGTGTCCGTTTGAATGAAAGATGTGGTTTGCAGAAGTCTGTGTTCATTCTGTGCCGTGAATCCCAGCAGACAGTCTGTTCATTATGTGGAGCCTTTAACTGCTTTCAGTGGGATCTAATGAGATTTGAAGGAATCTGCCTCTTTTTCCAATACTCCAATAACAACAATTACATCAAATCTGTTCTTTTTATCTTCTTATTGTGATGATTTCATTGGTTTGGCTGGAGGTTCAGGCTTTGCAGTGGTATGCTGTAATTCGAGCTTCAGTTATAAGGAGCATAAAACTGAACAAAGCTCTGGGAGATTTTACAAAGAGAGATACACGCGAGTGTGTTTAGGGCTGTGATATACAATATTAACCAGTCAAAGTGTACAGCACCTCTGAGACGCACTGGGCGAGGAAAATGCCGGGAGTTATATTACACACATAACTCTCTCACACACACACACACACTGAAACCTAATGGAAGAACATTGAAAATGTTACTATATAGTATATACACACAGCTGCATATATGGTGTGTGTGTGTGTGTGTGTGTGTGTGTGTGTGTGTGTGTGTGTAATAGCTCTCACTGCGATGTTTCTCAATGCACACTGACATATACTATACTAAGCACTCACTAACTAAAATTACCCAAATGTACCATAGTATAACTATGTTTTTTCTCAAACATTGTATCATGGCAATGCCACAGTATTCTTCACAGGACCTTGCAGTATTGTTGTAGCTCCCTTTTATATATTTAAAAGAACCACAGTATTATAGTTTGAATGAAAGTTGTGGTGGTTGCCAGGATGTTTCTGTGTGGTTGCTAAGGTGTTATTGGAGGTTTTTAGCATGTTGCAATGTGGTTTCTAGGGTGTACTGGGTGGTTTGGCAGGGAGTTGCTAAGGCAATATTAGAGGGTTATTTGGTTTTTCTGGGTGGCTACCAGGTTGTTTCTAGGGTGTTCTGGGTGGTTGCTAGGGAGTTGCTAGGACATTAGGATTTCTAAGTTTTTCTTGGTGGTTTCTAGGAAGTTCTGGGTGGTTTCCAGGGAGTTGCTGGTTGTTTCGGGTGGTAGCCTGGGTGTTGCTTGGGTGTTCTGGGTGGTTACCAGGGAGTTGATAAGGCATTATTAAAGGTTGCTTGATTATTCTGGGTGGTGACCTGAGTGTTGCTAGGGTGTTCTGGGTGGTTGCCAGGGAGTTGCTAGGGTGTTCTGGGTGGTTGCCAGGGAGTTGCTATGACATTGTTAGGGGGTTGCTTTCTGGCTGGTTGTCGGGCCGTTATTAGGGCATTATTAGAGGTTTGCTTGGCTGTTCTAGGTTGTTTTCAGGGAGTTGCTAGGCTGTTGTTTAGAGGGTTGCTGGTTGTTCTGGGTAGCTACCAGGTTGTTGCTAGCCTAGGGTGTTCTGGGTGGCTGCTAGGGAGTTGCTGGGGTATTGCGATTTCTAAGGTGTTCTGGGTGATTATCAGGGAGTTGATAAGGCATTGTTAGAGGGTTGCTTTATTGTTTTGGGTGTTGGCCTGGGTGTTGCTAGGGTGTTCCGGGTGTTGCTAGGGTGTTCTGGGTGGTTGCCAGAGAGTTGCTATGACATTGTTAGGAGGTTGCTTTCTGGGTTGTTGCCAGGTAGTTGATAGGGAATTGTTAGAGGGTTGCTTGGGTTGTTCTGGGTGGTGGCCAGGGCGTTACTAGGGTGTTCTGGGTGGTTGCCATGGAGTTGCTATGACATTGTTAGGAGGTTGCTAGGTTTTTCTTGGTGGTTGTTAGTGTCTTCTGGGTTGTTTCCAGGGAGTTCCTAGAACATTGTTAAAGTGTTGCAAGGTTGTTCTGATTGGTTGACAGGGTGTTTCTATGGTGTTTGGGATGGTTGCCAGGGTGTTGCTAGGGGATTTCTAGGTTGTTTTGGGTGGTTATCAGGGTGTTCAGGGTGGTTGGAGCACAAACGCTGCAGGATGACACACACGCTACACTTTAATACTGAGTTCTAGAGGTTTGTTTAAATAGTAATAGCTATACTTGACTTATCAAACAGTAGTAAACCAACAAAAACACACAAAGATGCGCTCCAATGCACACTGGCGAACGTGTGTTTATTTTTCACTTGTCATGTGACGGAGTGAGTATGTTTACCAATCAGACGCATGTGTGTTTGCGTCTGTGAGAGTATCTGGGTAGCTTAAAAGATTTATCAGCTTAAAAAGAAAACAGCTTTTTAAAAAAAGGGAGAGAGTGTGCATTTGTCTGCAGAAGGACACAAACGTCCCAAGAGACGAGCTGATGCTTGTGTCTTCACCTCTTTTAGAGGATGACGTAGGTTTTCTCAAGCACACATTCATTCACTGATTCATTTCATTCTCTTCTCTGTGTAAATCACACAAAAAAGGCCACATTTCTTCAGTGAAGATTCTTATTAGTTTTTTTTATTTCTGTAATAAAATATTAAACTATGTCTGTGCATTATTGTTCAGAAGTTTGGGGTCTGCCAGATTATTTAATGTTCTTGAAAGTTTGAAGCCTTTTCTGCTCACCAAGACATTTATCATTTATT
Organism: Gila robusta; assembly: GCA_030770095.1. Lineage (NCBI taxonomy): Eukaryota > Metazoa > Chordata > Actinopteri > Cypriniformes > Leuciscidae > Gila > Gila robusta. The sequence continues at coordinate 13,792 of JAVALU010000110.1, read as the reverse complement.
ATCATTTATCATTATTTTTCATTTGAAAGCTAAAAACAGTTAACATAATTACAATCTAAAATAGCTGTTTTCTATGTGAATATAGTAAAATATAATTTATTCCTGTGATCAAAGCTGAATTTTCAGCATCATTACTCCAGTCTTCAGTGTCCCATGATCCTTCAGAAATCATTATAATATGATGATTTGATGCTCAAGAAACAATCCTGATTATTATCAGTGTTGAAAACAACTATTTTATAAATGTCTTACTGTCACTTTTGATCAATTGAATGCATTCTTGCTCAATCATTTTATTATTATTATTATTATTATTTTATCTTACAGGCCACAAACTTTTGACTATGTATATTTTTCAACCAGCATGTCCTGTGCATTCATTTATTTATTACAAATTCTATCAAGACTTATACATATTTAACAATCTAAATTGGATTGGGATTGCTGTGCATTACAGTAATAAGAGTTTGATAGAAATATGATTTTAACTTGGTATTTAATTGTCATAAAAAAGTCACAATTAAAAAAAAAAAACTCTTAATGCTCTCTAAAATAGGCTTTATTTCTTCATGTCAGACAATACTTATTCCTTCCTTCTCATTCTGGGGTGAAATATGAGCTGGACATCTTCTTGACAGCTGTCTGGAGATTCACCTCGTTCAGAGGGTCAGCGCCGTCTCTTTTAAATACCTGTCTGTCTCCTGTCTTTCTGCTCGTTTGTCTCTTCTCCTCTTTCTTTCACTGTCACCGTCTGTTTGTTTCCTTTTCTTTCTTCCTTCTCTCTCTCTCTCTCTCTCTCTCTCTCTCTCTCTCTCTCTCTCTCTCTCTCTCTCTCTCTCTCTCTCTCTCTGGTGTTTATCTCTTGCTGAGTGTCTTTCTTTCTTTCTTTCTTTCTTTCTCTTTTACGTGTGTGTGTGTGTGTGTGTCTCACTGTTTCTGAATGTTTAGATTTCTTCAGCATGAAATCGATTTGACACAGACTCATTCTGAATCACACACCTGACACACGCTAGTTTGGGAAATAATTTGTCCCCAAAAGGAAGATCATCAAACTATTCATAGCTGACGAGAATGTTATTTAAATTTAAATTAAGTTAAAGGAGTAGTTCACCCTTATTTTTAGCATAATTTAATCTTCCTCATGTCGTTCCAAACCCTTATTACGAAGCACTAAAGAGGATATTTAGAAACATATCTTTTTTTTGTCCATAAATTGAAAGTCAATGGGGTCTAATGTTGTTTGACTCCCAGCATTCTTCAAAATACCTTCTTTTGTGTTTCACAGACGAAAC
>JAVALU010000109.1:0-21769 GCA_030770095.1 Gila robusta | reverse complement strand
CAAACTCAGGTATCACATATGCAATTGCCACTTTCCCTGTTTCTGGTTGCTTTGACCCATCAGTAAAAATTTGCACATACCCATAATACTTATCCACATATCTCATAGCCATTTGTCCACTATCCCCCTTATAATTTTTAATCTTTTCATGCAAAGCTATATCAACATCTGGAACCATTATCAGCCACGGTGGGTGCAGTGGATAGACTACAGATGGACTAAATTCAAACTTTTCTACAGCTGCTTCCTTTACCTTTTCATGTACAGGTCCTTCTAAAAAAATTAGCATATTGTGATAAAGTTCATTATTTTCCATAATGTAATGATAAAAATTAAACTTTCATATATTTTAGATTCATTGCACACCAACTGAAATATTTCAGGTCTTTTATTGTTTTAATACTGATGATTTTGGCATACAGCTCATGAAAACCCCAAATTCCTGTCTCAAAAAATTAGCATATCATGAAAAGGGTCTCTAAACAAGCTATTAACCTAATCATCTGAATCAACTAACTAACTCTAAACACCTGCAAAAGATTCCTGAGGCTTTTAAAAACTCACAGCCTGTTTCATTACTCAAAACCGCAATCATGGGTAAGACTGCCGACCTGACTGCTGTCCAGAAGGCCATCATTGACACCATCAAGCAAGAGGGTAAGACAGAAAGAAATTTCTGAACAAATAGGCTGTTCCCAGAGTGCTGTATCAAGGCACCTCAGTGGGAAGTCTGTGGGAAGGAAAAAGTGTGGCAAAAAACGCTGCACAACGAGAAGAGGTGACCGGACCCTGAGGAAGATTGTGGAGAAGGACCGATTCCAGACCTTGGGGGACCTGCGGAAGCAGTGGACTGAGTCTGGAGTAGAAACATCCAGAGCCACCGTGCACAGGCGTGTGCAGGAAATGGGCTACAGGTGCCGCATTCCCCAGGTCAAGCCACTTTTGAACCAGAAACAGCGGCAGAAGCGCCTGACCTGGGCTACAGAGAAGCAGCACTGGACTGTTGCTCAGTTTTGCATGTCATTCGGAAATCAAGGTGCCAGAGTCTGGAGGAAGACTGGGGAGAAGGAAATGCCAAAATGCCTGAAGTCCAGTGTCAAGTACCCACAGTCAGTGATGGTCTGGGGTGCCATGTCAGCTGCTGGTGTTGGTGCACTGTGTTTTATCAAGGGCAGGGTCAATGCAGCTAGCTATCAGGAGATTTTGGAGAACTTCATGCTTCCATCTGCTGAAAAGCTTTATGGAGATGAAGATTTCATTTTTCAGCACGACCTGGCACCTGCTCACAGTGCCAAAACCACTGGTAAATGGTTTACTGACCATGGTATTACTGTGCTCAATTGGCCTGCCAACTCTCCTGACCTGAACCCCATAGAGAATCTGTGGGATATTGTGAAGAGAAAGTTGAGAGACGCAAGACCCAACACTCTGGATGAGCTTAAGGCCGCTATCGAAGCATCCTGGGCCTCCATAACACCTCAGCAGTGCCACAGGCTGATTGCCTCCATGCCACGCCGCATTGAAGCAGTCATTTCTGCAAAAGGATTCCCGACCAAGTATTGACTATTGAGTGCATAACTGAACATAATTATTTGAAGGTTGACTTTTTTTTTTGTATTAAAAACACTTCTTTTATTGGTCGGATGAAATATGCTAATTTTTTGAGACAGGAATTTTGGGTTTTTATGAGCTGTATGCCAAAATCATCAGTATTAAAACAATAAAAGACCTGAAATATTTCAGTTGGTGTGCAATGAATCTAAAATATATGAAAGTTAAATTTTTATCATTACATTATGGAAAATAATGAACTTTATCACAATATGCTAATTTTTTGAGAAGGACCTGTATACTTGCACCAACAAGGACTTACTGAACAGAGGGAAACTAAATACAGATACAAATGAACACTAATGAGGTGAGGACAGGTGACACAGATGATGAGGACGATGAACAGGTGGGTAATGAGGGAGTGAGTTCAGGTGTGGAGACAAGAAGGATTCTGGGAAGTGTAGTGAAGACGAAGACAGACTGGTGCAGACGATGACTTTGACAATCATACAACTAAGATGATTTTTTCATCCATGTTTTAATTTCAAACACTCAAAACACTTTTGTAGTAACACTTTTTTTTAAAGTTTAATTATATTGCTAAAGTTTTATTTATTAATTTCATTAGACATTCTAAATTATTTTACTATTAAATCATAAAAATACAGGATTCAGAAAAAATAATGGAGAAAACAGAATTAAAATGGATTTCATGGGGCCCTAAATTAAAGCTTATCTTACTCTGTGGAGTTTAATTGAGAACAAACAAGTTGTTTACATTTATTCTCAAGATATAACATTTACATTTACATTTATTCATTTAGCTGACGCTTTTATCCAAAGCGACTTACAATTGCTATATATGTCAGAGGTCGCACGCCTCTGGAGCAACTAGGGGTTAAGTGTCTTGCTCAGGGACACACTGGTGTCTCACAGTGGATTCGAACCCGGGTCTCTCACACCAAAGGCATGGGTCTTATCCACTGCGCCATCACCACCCCATATAACAAGCATTTCCTTCCCCATTAACCGTGATAAATATTGATATCGTATAACAATATGATAAAGAATATTGTGATAATAATTTTGGCCATATCGCCCAGCCCTAAGTCTAGTTTTTCAGTAATGTCACAGTAAGAGCAAACCATCCAGGGATGAGAACGGACAGAACACCCCAAAACAGGCAAGATGAAAACACAGAAACAGAGACAGGTGAACATTGGGGAGAAAGGCATAGGATCATAAAATGACAAACGAAACATCCTAAAGTCATGAACATGACCATGCTGTGCCATTTTTTCCCAGGGCACAAGGTCAAAATTTTGTACCATTTCAAAATGTAAAATCGTGGCTTCCAGAAGGGCAACAGATTAATTTTATATTTAGGGCAAAGTGCAACCTCTCAAACACAACAAATCCGATTGCTGAATCAGCAATCGTGTGCAGTTAAAGATGTATTCAGTCTAGTCATTTATTCCAGTCCAAGATTATTTTTGCTTGCTCAATACAGCATCAGGAGGCACAGCCTAATGAAAAAAAAAGATCACAGTTGTGAAACTGAACTACAGCGTCAACACACTTCATGCACACTCACTCAGTCGAGACACTGAGACAGAAGTAGACTTTACTACAGTTTACTAACAGCTAACTCAAACGCCAGAGCTGAAGGAAGAAAATGGTTAAAGAAAAAACATTAGTTTTTTTCTGTCTGTGCTTCTGTCATCTGGTTGGTAAGTCACAAAACTTTGTTTATGCACTCAATTAAAATCAGATCAGATGTGATCTTGCTTTTATTCCCAGATATTACTATGAAATGTAGTCTGAATTCATGTTTGTGTTTCACATCACATTCACAGATTTAGTGCATTAGTCTCATCATCATTATTCATTTATTTATCAATTATATTTGTCTCATTGTCCTGTTAAATTAGGATACGAAACATCATGTCCAACACGTTATTCACATTTTAAGGTACAAAGTGTTTATATTTTCCAGTAAGATGTTATTTTTGTGGGGCTGTAATGAACTACAGTTCCTCCATCAATAAAAAATGAGATTTATCCACTGTCCATATTTACTAGCTCTTAACATTAAACCATAACTTAAAATGTAAAATATATGAAGATGAAATCAGATATCTGTATTTTGCACCTGGACATTTATTTTCCACACCGCTGTTTCTATCTTTTAGTTTTTATCTTTCTACCTTTCTAAAGTTTGCAATCAATTCAAAACTACTTCAAACTTTAGTTAAATCGTTATTAAACATAGCGTTAATATGTGTGTCTGAGAGACTGTTTCTGTGTGTTCTTCAGGAGTGTTTGCTGATGAACTGAAGTCAGTATCAGAGAAGGAGGGAGATTCAGTCACTCTAAAGATTAATGTCACTGAAATACTGGGAAATGATGTGATAACGTGGACATATGGAAAAGGAACTAACAGGAATCTTATAGCTAAAACCAGTGGAGTGAACAATATGATCCTTGATGTTCCTGATGGGAGATTCAGAGACAGACTGAAGCTGGACAAGAAGACTGGATCTCTGACCATCATGAACATCAGAACTGAAGATGCTGGAGTTTATGAAGTTAAGATCAGCCGCAGCAGCTCACCGACTACATACAGATTCACTGTTACTGTCTATGGTGAGTTAAGCATTACATTTCACTCTATGACAGATTCTGCATATTTATTGACATAATTCTTCTTTATTCTGCAAAATAAAATAAAATTAGTTAATAGTGATTTCTTTCACCCTCTTTGACACATTTCTCTATGACACTGTAATTCCATGAGACATGCCTCTAAATTCTGGTAGTCTTACTTCTTTCATACTGTTATAGTTTTTCACATCAAACTGGTAAAGCTTACTCTAAATCAATATGTCATGCAAGCATGAAGTAAGTTTTTCTGATCAGAACAGCTGATTATTGTTTGACATTTAAGAGGTCACTGTATAAAAATATACATTAAGTTTCAAACCTCAAAACTTCCTCCTTACAAAAACGTACTGAATATTTTTAAACGAAGCTTGTTCTCTACTTCCTCCACATTATGACATTACACTATGAAACATGTCAGCACAGGACCGTCTCCACAGTAAAACATTAGTGATTTGACCACTGATGCCCAGTAGATAAGAACAAAACAACTATTCCTACACACCAGACAGTCTTAGGAGTTGTTCAAACGAGACATTTTCTTGATCCATTTCCTAATCATTAGTCTATGATAATACATAGTAGATTGCAATCTTACACTGTTTTTTCTACTTCCCCAGCGAGTAATGTCATATACAACAGTATTTAACAGGCTTTTATTATTCATGTTTACTTTGAAGACTTAAGGACCAGGGCCAAACCCAAGCTTTTCATTCAGATGGTCAGAGAAAGGGTGGAAAATGTATTATGGAATTAAACAATTATGAGTTTATCATCACAATAAACTCTCACTGACTGATATCGCAATACTTTTCATAATGCTGTTTCATAGTGTTTTTTTACAGATCTACTACTTTCTCATTCACTCACACTAATAACTGTCCCTCTTCAGCCGCTCCAACACCAGACTCAACCTCTACATCACGTCCAACTTCAGCTTCTTCTTCACATCCTTCAGGTATCATGACAAACACTAACCGCCACCATCATGTCATGTGACTGATGCTCTATATTAACACTTCCTTCAGCAGACTGTGAAAAACATGATTATCTTACACTATTAAAAGCCTCCGAGACACTTTACTTTTATTAATGGAAAGAGATGCTTTACGCCTGCAAAATGGTCTTTTTTAAGGCTATGCTAACCAGATAAACCGCTAGCCCCTGTTGATATGGACGGTTTTGAGCCCTGGTCAGGGATTGATACAGTCGTGGTTAAAAGTGATGTCTGAAGGGGATGTTTGCACAATATTTGCTTTTAATAACACTTCAGGTTTGATTAAACTATCAAAATATGAGGAGTATGTGATTGTATTGTATTTTCTGCTAAGACAGAACATGAGATAAAACAATAAAACTATAACTAATCTGGAGAGAATATCTCAGAGAAAGAGCACACAGGACACAAGCTTGCCCAAACTTCTCCTCTTGTTTATCTACTGTAGTTATCTAATAAACCGGGCATTGTGAACTGCAACGATTGTTGGCTCTTTGATGAATGTATTTGCTCCTCTTTTGTAATCCGCTTTGGATAAAAACATCTGATAAAAGCATAAATGTGATGTAAATGTAGTGATTGTGAAACAAGCTTTGTGAACCAATGCTCTCTCTGAACTGGACTGGAAACGGTTTATTAGATTAATCTGGTGTATTGGGCCATCTAGTGTTCACAACGATAATCCTTCATTGTATTCTTTAATACCATCCATTTTACATTTCTTTGTTAATTACACTGTTTTCATTTTTTATTATTAATTTATGTGATGTTGCTATTCTATTTTGTTTCATAATTGTATGCAGACTCTAAATAGTGCAAATAGACATACTTGTCAATGTGTGTTATGAAGGGATGAACTACAATCCCATGATGCAACATTTGCCAAGATTCTTAGATTTTTTGTTTTTCTTCAAGAAAATCAATTTTTGTATAGTAATGTATCTCTCTCACATGTGTACTACATTGTCTGGAGGATAGTGCTAATATTGTCCTGCGCAATGTTAGGTAGCTGGTCTTAAAATAGCTGGTTTATCCAAGTATTAAAAAAATATGAAAAGTCACTTTCCAGAACCGTAACCTGCTCTACTGAGCTGTGCTGAAGCAACGGTCTTCATCTGACACTTATTATAATAACTCCTGTGATAAACTGCTTGTGATGCTCATCTGTTGATGAGAATAAAAACATCTGCTAAATGACTAAATGTAAATGTGGAGTGAGTTTCACAGAGTTAACATGTGCTTTATTGAATAATCAGAAAGAGCTTTATTGCCAGGTGTGTTTGAACACATATAACTATAACAAGACACATAATAACATTTAAGAATTACACATAAAGACACAGATAGGTTGTCAAAATAAACATTTACATATAATTAACATATTTACAGTATTTTGAATAATAATAATAATATGAATAAATAGGACTAAATTTGATCTTAGTTGCAAATGTTTCAATGATCAGACTTCGCTTGAACTTCATATGACCAACACAAATCTAACAAGAGTTATTATGCCAAATCATTCGTTTTTATTAGTGTTTTCTATAAAGCATTTAATTTGAGTTGAAATCTCAAAAAGAAATGATGAATTTTAGGATTATTATAAATTAAAATAATATTTAGGTCACGATTTTCAGTTTGTGAAGTAAATCTGCTTTAAAAGCTGAGCTGTAAATGCTTGAATGTGGGCATGTTCATATCACCATCTCAACGTGTAGAGTTTAAGTAAAAAAAAAAAACAAAAAAAAAAACACACAACATAACATTAAAATAACGCTAATAATTGCACTTGGATTCTTCCCTGCCATATCAAATGATATAAAACTATGTATGCGTTCATTTTACGATGTTATGCATTTAGCCCTGTGACGTCTGTTTTATTGTTTGACATGTTGACTCATGTCATTCTAAACAACAGGTTTGAGTTTTGAGGATATCCGAGTTCCTGACAGAGAATAAAATCAGCTTGTTGAAAATCTCAATTCTGCTTTATCATTGCTCATTTGTTTTTCCAGAAGGCCACGCCCCCTGTTGTGATTCTGTTGAAGCTGTGCTGCGATTGGTCGTCACTGCGCTGATGGGCGTGGCTTCTGCGGCTGCTGTTGTTCTTCTGGTCAATGACGTCAGAGCTTCAAGAGGTAAAATGAAGAAAACAGAAGAGATATAAAAATTGTGGCATATATTGTATTTTTAATTGTAAAGGTGAAAATATATGTGGTCTAATTGTTTAGTGATGGTAAAACGAAGCTCTGCTTTCCTATTCTCTCCATCTGAGGCTAAAACTATGAATATTCTTTAATATTTAATTTTATTCTTTAATGCAACCCATTTCACATTTTTTGTTAATTACATTGTTTTATTTTTTTCTTAATGTATGCTATGTTGCTATTTTAATTTCATTTCATAAATGTATGCAGCAACTCCGCAAATACGAATGTAAAAATGTTTGTCACACCAATAAATCACTGTAGGGTTCATTTTTGTAGAGAATATTTCCTACCGATCTGATATACAGCTATGAATCATATATATGCATATATGGGCCATTCTACAGAATTGGTGCAAACTGCTGTCCCTCATCCAAAAAACACATTTGAAAAGCATTTAATTATTAAAATCTTAGATGTTTACTAAGATCCTTCAATTATCTATTGAAACCCACAATAATATTTAAGATATCAGTAAGCTTTATATATACACTCACCTAAAGGATTATTAGGAACACCTGTTCAATTTCTCATTAATGCAATTATCTAATCAACCAATCACATGGCAGTTGCTTCAATGCATTTAGGGGTGTGGTCCTGGTCAAGACAATCTCCTGAACTCCAAACTGAATGTCAGAATGGGAAAGAAAGGTGATTTAAGCAATTTTGAGCGTGGCATGGTTGTTGGTGCCAGAAGGGCCGGTCTGAGTATTTCACAATCTGCTCAGTTACTGGGATTTTCACGCACAACCATTTCTAGGGTTTACAAAGAATGGTGTGAAAAGGGAAAAACATCCAGTATGCGGCAGTCCTGTGGGCGAAAATGCCTTGTTGATGCTAGAGGTCAGAGGAGAATGGGCCGACTGATTCAAGCTGATAGAAGAGCAACTTCGACTGAAATAACCACTCGTTACAACCGAGGTATGCAGCAAAGCATTTGTGAAGCCACAACACGCACAACCTTGAGGCGGATGGGCTACAACAGCAGAAGACCCCACCGGGTACCACTCATCTCCACTACAAATAGGAAAAAGAGGCTACAATTTGCAAGAGCTCACCAAAATTGGACAGTTGAAGACTGGAAAAATGTTGCCTGGTCTGATGAGTCTCGATTTCTGTTGAGACATTCAGATGATAGAGTCAGAATTTGGCGTAAACAGAATGAGAACATGGATCCATCATGCCTTGTTACCACTGTGCAGGCTGGTGGTGGTGGTGTAATGGTGTGGGGGATGTTTTCTTGGCACACTTTAGGCCCCTTAGTGCCAATTGGGCATCGTTTAAATGCCACGGTCTACCTGAGCATTGTTTCTGACCATGTCCATCCCTTTATGGCCACCATGTACCCATCCTCTGATGGCTAATTCCAGCAGGATAATGCACCATGTCACAAAGCTCGAATCATTTCAAATTGGTTTCTTGAACATGACAATGAGTTCACTGTACTAAAATGACCCCCACAGTCACCAGATCTCAACCCAATAGAGCATCTTTGGGATGTGGTGGAACGGGAGCTTCGTGCCCTGGATGTGCATCCCACAAATCTCTATCAACTGCAAGATGCTATCCTATCAATATGGGCCAACGTTTCTAAAGAATGCTTTCAGCACCTTGTTGAATCAATGCCACGTAGAATTAAGGCAGTTCTGAAGGCGAAATGGGGTCAAACACAGTATTAGTATGGTGTTCCTAATAATCCTTTAGGTGAGTGTATAAAATCATCATTTATGGGCTACTTTCAATTAGGAGGTGGCTGTCCCAAACCCTTACCCCTAAATTTATATCAACTTGTGAAAATGATATTGAAAAAAAAAAAAAAAAAAAATTCCATTCTTGTTAAAAAAAAAAAAAAAATATATATATATATATATATATATATATATATATATATATATATATATATATATACACACACACAGGTCCTTCTCAAAAAATTAGCATATTGTGATAAAGTTCATTATTTTCCATAATGTAATGATACAAATTAAACTTTCATATATTTTAGATTCATTGCACACCAACTGAAATATTTCAGGTCTTTTATTGTTTTAATACTGATGATTTTGGCATACAGCTCATGAAAACCCAAAATTCCTATCTCAAAAAATTAGCATATTTCATCCGACCAATAAAATAAGTGTTTTTAATACAAAAAAAATCAACCTTCAAATAATTATGTTCAGTTATGCACTCAATACTTGGTCGGGAATCCTTTTGCAGAAATGACTGCTTCAATGCGGCGTGGCATGGAGGCAATCAGCCTGTGGCACTGCTGAGGTGTTATGGAGGCCCAGGATGCTTCAATAGCGGCCTTAAGCTCATCCAGAGTGTTGGGTCTTGCGTCTCTCAACTTTCTCTTCACAATATCCCACAGATTCTCTATGGGGTTCAGGTCAGGAGAGTTGGCAGGCCAATTGAGCACAGTAATACCATGGTCAGTAAACCATTTACCAGTGGTTTTGGCACTGTGAGCAGGTGCCAGGTCGTGCTGAAAAATGAAATCAGATGGAAGCATGAAGTGCTCCAAAATCTCCTGATAGCTAGCTGCATTGACCCTGCCCTTGATAAAACACAGTGGACCAACACCAGCAGCTGACATGGCACCCCAGACCATCACTGACTGTGGGTACTTGACACTGGACTTCAGGCATTTTGGCATTTCCTTCTCCCCAGTCTTCCTCCAGACTCTGGCACCTTGATTTCCGAATGACATGCAAAATTTGCTTTCATCCGAAAAAAGTACTTTGGACCACTGAGCAACAGTCCAGTGCTGCTTATCTGTAGCCCAGGTCAGGCGCTTCTGCCGCTGTTTCTGGTTCAAAAGTGGCTTGACCTGGGGAATGCGGCACCTGTAGCCCATTTCCTGCACACGCCTGTGCACGGTGGCTCTGGATGTTTCTACTCCAGACTCAGTCCACTGCTTCCGCAGGTCCCCCAATGTCTGGAATCGGTCCTTCTCCACAATCTTCCTCAGGGTCCGGTCACCTCTTCTCGTTGTGCAGCGTTTTTTGCCACACTTTTTCCTTCCCACAGACTTCCCACTGAGGTGCCTTGATACAGCACTCTGGGAACAGCCTATTTGTTCAGAAATTTCTTTCTGTGTCTTACCCTCTTGCTTGAGGGTGTCAATGATGGCCTTCTGGACAGCAGTCAGTTCGGCAGTCTTACCCATGATTGCGGTTTTGAGTAATGAAACAGGCTGGGAGTTTTTAAAAGCCTCAGGAATCTTTTGCAGGTGTTTAGAGTTAATTAGTTGATTCAGATGATTAGGTTAATAGCTCGTTTAGAGAACCTTTTCATGATATGCTAATTTTTTGAGATAGGAATTTTGGGTTTTCATGAGCTGTATGCCAAAATCATCAGTATTAAAACTATAAAAGACCTGAAATATTTCAGTTGGTGTGCAATGAATCTAAAATATATGAAAGTTTAATTTTTATCATTACATTATGGAAAATAATGAACTTTATCACAATATGCTATTTTTTTTAGAAGGACCTGTATATATATTTTTTAAATGAAGTTAAAAAAAATATTTATTTTATATTTTATTTTTAAATCATGAAACTTTATCTAAAAAAATGTGTCCTGCATTTTCATGTCACTACCAAAACAGTGAATGTTGTAGTCCATTGGCTGAGACTTATTTTAACCACACCTCTACATTTTTGATCAGGAAATATTCCTGTGTCCCTCTCTCTCATGTGCTATATGGTGAGTAGATTGATCCCATCATTTTGAGGTAAATGTGTTCTAAAGTCTAAAAATCTGTGTGTAACTTTAAGGAATGTCACTACCAAACTAATTTTTTCTGCTATTGAGAAAACTTTTTTGGATGTTATTCCATAAAATGTAGTTGTTATATGTGTTCAACTGTTCTGACCAGTGATTGCTAACCATGTGCTGATTAGCATCTTCGAGCTGGGCTCAAAAGTATCTAAAATTGTCACTACCAAAAGTCACAACCGAAACATGTCTTGAAGTTTCGGTTGTGACATTATTGTTTTGGTAGTGACAAAAGGGAACACATAATCCTTTATTTGGAGGAATAACTACATTTTAGTACAGTTATGCAAATAATTACTACTGTAGTATGTTTTAGTATGCAAGATTCTGTTAAAATTCTGTAATGTGATGAGGTTACATTTACTTAAGGTTGCAGTCCATGATACTAGCTTAGGTGTAAGGTTGTTGTCAGTAATGTTAATTTCTATGATTAACTTGACAGGGAGAATGACATAAAACACCAACATGCCTAAAAAAAATAGAAAAACTACAACAGAGAGACAGAGAGAATACAAACAAAGGTTGAGGGAAGACCCAGTGAAGTACGAGGAATACTTAAAGGGACTATGTGTAGTTTTTTAGGTATTTTATTATCTAAAATCAATATTATTATTATTATTCATAAATATGTCCTCAATGGTGTACAAATACCTCTGCCAATTATCTGACTTATCCTCGTAAACGAAGAATTTATTATCTTTATATACATGTGACGGGTAGGTTCACGGAGGCTTCCATATCGTTCCGCCATCTTGAAAAACTATAATAGCAGAGAGGGTCAAAAAGTACTAGGCAAACACGTTTCCACAACGCGTTTTCGTTCAGAGCCAGCGTCACGTGACTGAAAGCAGCAGAAACGGAGGAGCAGAGCAGTGAGAGGCGCTTGTCACTGCCCCGGCAAGTTTAAAAGGTAAGTCAGTAATTCATACTGTAACATTCGTTTGTTCGTTGTGTCAAGTTGCAGTTTGTTTGAAATAACAAACCTGTTCACCCGAAGGAAAACTCGACGAAGTGCTATTAGAAGACATTCTGTCATAGCTTTTTGGTACATAACAGCTACCGTAGATGCAACACGCATTTGAAAAAGCGAGGCGCTAGAGAACACAATTCGTTTGAATCACTGGCCTAGCCACGGGTGTGCCAGGTTGTGCCGGTGCCACCCACAGTGGCAGCTGGCACACCTAAAATAGATGCAGAATTATTTTTTAAAGTTTTAATAAAAACGTTTCCTAAACTTGGACTATTGTTGTTTACTTAAAATATTGGTGCATTTAAAATGTATTTTAATTTTTAAATTATTATCGTTAACAAAATTTCTGCCGACATTCGGACTGCCAACCAATCCGCAAACAGCCGCTGACTGGTAATACGGTTGTGCTGTTGAGGCTCTCGCAGCCTCATGAGGAGAAATGGAAACAAATAAGCGCAGATCACACAAAGAAACTTAATGAACATAGAGCAGTTAAAAAATTAATGTGGAGTTTTTATATTTATAACATATGATATGATACAGTTAAGCAACATCACATTGACCAAGAGTGCTGAATACCATCACGATTGAAAATATGACACTGATTTCATATGACAGTTCAATAAACAAGTAATTAATATCAAGTCACTTACATTTTAGACACAATATTGTCTGTTTCTGTTCTATTTGAGCAGCGAAAATAGTTCCAAACAAACATCCCAAGAACCACAGCGCAGCTCACCGGAACACATAACTGCATTAATGAATGATGCAGCGCTTTGAATGAATCGATTGAATAAACAACTGCCTCATTCCTGAACGATTCAGCCGTTTGAACGAATCATTTGAATAAATGACTCAATAACTCACTCATTAAGACGGTCACCTGCCGCCCCCTACAGGTGGTTTAGTTTCGTGTTTAAAAGTAGGCCATCATTCTTTCCAATATGTCATATTTGTATCTTCAAAAAATATTTAAATCAATCTCATAACATTATTTAATGCAGTTGTAATTTTTTAGTGTAAATTAATTAATTTGATTGGTAACAGCATAGTGTCTTATTATTTCAATTGAATTTATTGATCAAATCTAAGAATTTAAAATGAAAGATGAAGCATACATTTAAACCGATTTCTGGATTTTTACTTGGACAAGAGAATGGCCGATTTACTTGTTTGAAGGACAAGCACATGTAAAGCCTTAATGTTGAGCCCTGAGTTATATTTTATATACTGTAGGCCTAGTATTATGTTTATGTGGCAAGCCAGTTTTACACATCAGCCCAGTCTATTCTGTAAAGTTAGTGATAAGCCGGGTCTGAGTTTTTTTGCACATTAATTTGACAATAAATGTGGCACACCCAATTTTTCTTATGCACACCCAGAGACGCTTTTCTGGCTACGCTAGTGGTTTGAATGCAAAATACAATTTCACCGCTAGATGGGAGAAATTCCTACACAATGTCCCTTTAAGGAAAGAAAGAGAAAGAAATAAGAAATGAAGGGAAGAAGGAAAGTTGAAGAGTATCAGTAAATTATCTGACAGGGAGCATAGACATGTCAGAAAAGCATGGAGGAAAATAAAGAAAAGACACAGGATGATGGTGAAAAGACAAAAAGAGGTGAAGACATCTTGCAGGGCTTCCACACCACCTAGCACTTCCAGTGAGGGTGATCAGACACCAATTAATGTTTTATGTAAACACACACACAGTTCAGTGGTTCTGGAGATTTATCTGAATGACTCATAAACAAAATGTTGAAAATGTGAAAATAAAACAAAGCGGTTCTGAAACAGTCAGTACATTGTAAGTTGTTTTTTTTTTTTAGGAAGAAAAATCTATGAGCATACCTCTTCTACCTCCAATGAAAGATTGGGTTCAAAATACAACAAATCTCATAAATTACACTTAAAATATTATTAAAATTATAATCTTTATTGATTTAACCTGTAAAAATATTTCTTTTAAAATATATATTTATAAGGTAGATGTAAACAGAATCTTAATAGGTCATTATAAGCCTTCTTAATAAATTATTTAATATTGTGTTTCGGCAGTGACAAATTTGGGGAGAAGGAAAATATTCCAGCATTTTCTGAAAATACAATATGTGAATTAACTGCACAATTACAAGAAAAGCGTACCTTGGATATTATACAATTTGCATACATGCAAAATTTGTGAAAAAAAAAAAAAAAAATTTCAAGATGTTTCCAACTCTGACTTTGCACCAATTCTGTAGAATGGCCCATATATATATATATATATATATATATATATATATATATATATATATATACATATATATATATATATATATATATACACATACACACACATATATATATATATATATATATATATATATATATATATACACACACATATATATACACACACATATATATATATATATATATATATATGCATATATATATGCATCGCTGCTTTATGCCCATGTGCAGAGGATATACAGAGGCTTACACTCAAAATCTACAGGTCTAAATCTCAAATGAAAATTAAATAAAATTACATAAAACAAATTTTTAAATAATGAACAGACTCAAACCGACATATCCCAATGTTTTATTTATTTAAAAGGAACAAAATTAAAACGAAAGTCAAATGTAAAACAACTGACAGTGAAAAATTTCCCTAAAACCTAAATTTATTACAAACAATATACAGTAACATATCAACAAAGAATACTTGCTATAGTCAAAATACTTTACAATCCATGTTTGCGCTAGGCAAATTCTGACAAATGAACCAAGATATGTTGTCACATGACAGTACACTACAGTCTATCTATGGTACACTAGTGTTGCAAAAATACTTTATTATACATTTACTTAAATGTGCTGACAAGTTTAATCATTCAGCATGTTGGATCGGTGTCTGTTCGTCAGTGAGAGAGAGAACTCTGATTGGCTGTTACGAGATTAGTCAGCCCACGAGACTAAAAGCGGAAGTGATGAAAGCGAGCAAAGAAATCAAGACCTACAGACAGAAGGCTGTTATAAATGTACGTCATCTTAACTGAGCATTCAAAAGCATTAATATTTTCATAATAACATGAGCCGACTTGAAATAATGAAGAAGGTATTGGAAAAGCTGCTTTGGTTACAGTTTGTATACATCTCCAAATCCTAGACTCGGTTTCCGAATTGACACCTGCTGATATTTCCTTACACGCATGCACAGGACACACATGCTAGTTGACAGTCTCCTTTAGACCTGTTGGTGTGTTCAAGAGCAGTTTTTGGGCGAGGCGCCGCTGACGAGAGACGACAACACAGTCATCTTTAGTTGCTAGATCTTTGACGACAATGCACCGACTGCAATACACGCCTTTTCTCTGGTATACTTCCGATTGCAGTGGGACCTGAAAGACAACACAGACAGATGAGTAATGAAAATCTTTGCTTTTTATGGAGGATGACCAACACTGTAAAAAAAAAAAACTGTAAAAAAACGGTAATTTTCTGGCAGCAGGGGCGCCAGAAAATGTCTGTTAAAAAACGGAAAAATACTGTCAGGAAAAAACGGTAAAAAACTATTTTTTTTTTTAAATTTCTTATTCTATAATTATGGTTTATTACTGTTATTCTACACAAAAATATCTTCCATCATCTGATATAATGTTAATTTACTGACCTGTTGAAGTATTAATATCTGTTTTGTACCATTGTAATACTAGCAACCACAGAGGTGATGAGAGTCACATGATCATTCAAAGCTCATTACAAGCAGCTTTCCACAAGAGAGATAATACTAATATATAGAAACTGCACAGTCTCATTCGCAGAAACATTAAACACCATCATGGTAACACATGAAATTTTAAAAATGCAATAAACATTAGTTTAACAACATTAAATGTAACATAAAACCCTAATATACATAACTGATTCGAAAAAAAAAAAGAAAACTATGAAGAAACATAGTTATTTCAACAAAAACACATCAAATGTGAAGTGTCACGCAGAGAATTGTGGGAATGTCAATTTACGTTTTTTCACTGTAAATTATACAATGAGCTGTTCTTTTTCACTTTCAAAAACTGTAAATTTAATGGTATTTAGTACGGAAATACTATTATTTAACCTTAAAACTCACTTTAACACCCACATACTTAATGATCTTCAAGGAAAACATGTTAAATGACTGCTGCTTTCTGCAGTTATACCTTCTTTTCTGTGTTTTCTAATTTAACAGAAAAAATCTGTAAAATATTACGGAATATTTTATGTAAAATGACACACAACCCTGTAAAAATACAGACAATTTCCTTAAAAAAAATGTAAAATTGATGTAAAACCAAAATACAAGCAATTTCCTGTAAATTCAATAGTGGACCTTTAAATTACAGCAAATATCTGTAAAATAACAGGCATTCACTGTATAATAACGAAACGGCAAAATTCTGTAAAAAAAATACAGACCATTACCTGTAAATTTACATTTTTTTTTTACAGTGAATGAAATGTGTAGCACAAATATATAACTAATATAATATCTAAATCATCTGAAGTCAATATGTTTAAAATATTCTGCTTTTTTATATGTTCATCTTTCTTCAGTGTGTAATGTTGCCGTTTGAGCATGAAAAAGCTCTGCAAAGTCCGTCCAGCAGGAGTTAATCTCTATATCAGTGTCAGTGTTTCTGAACTCCTGAAACGCCTCCATTGTAGTCTTGAGTTTTACTCTGGGAACAAATACGTCACAATATTCCTAATTTAAATAATTAATACGCAGAATAAAGGGGCGGGGCCTGGTAGAGTTAGTAAGTTGTGTTGAAACTGGGGGTTATGGTACAGGGCGGGACATTTCCCAAACACGCTCAAAGCGCTCGACCAATCACAACACACTGATCCAGCAGACCAATCAGAGCAGGAACTAAACACATACTGACAGACTGGGAAGAGAGGAGCTGCAACAGTGGAGAATATGTGGATAATCATGAACATTCAAGCATGTTAACCTGATCTACCAAGACTTTGAAAAAAAGCATAATACGTTCTCTTCAATAGTGTTTTTTTTTTTTTGTCAGGAAATTGATTTTGAATTTACTGATTTTGAATTTCTCACATAATTTAATTTTGATTTGTTTTATTAACAATCATCTATTTACAATTGTTCAGATACAGTGCAACAATCGGTTGTGTAAATCTAATTTTGCTACCCAAGATTATGTTAGTCATCTTTACCGGATTAATACCAGTCGTCTGAATGAGACTACATATCACAATGTTGAACTATAGAAAACAACAACAGGTAGAACAGTCAGTGTTGTCAGCGTTCAGTCAGCGTTGGGTCACTTTTTTGATTTGAAGAGACAGAAAATAGTGCAAATTATAAATGTGTTTATATACTACATGATAGTAATATTTGACTAACTTTTATAACATTTTGTATTATGTGATCTAATGCCATTTCAGAAACTTTTTTTCTTTTGAGAAACCTATTTTCAAGATTTGATCCAAACTGATAATGGCGTGAACACTAAACGATTTTCAAAGTCGTCTAATTGCTGAAATTTAATTTCCTAGCGTTTCGGAGAGAAAATTAGCAGCAGTCGTGGGTCTTTCATGCGGAGACTCTCCTCATGTGTTTGCAATTTGTATAATGATGCATTTAAAGGTTAATGACCAAACATGTCATTACAAAAGCTCAGAATGTTGTTGCAGATGAAATATAATGTGGATAATAAATATATTTTCGTCAGGTTAGATACTTATTAATCACTCAAACCCCTTTATCTAAACCTCACTACTTAACAGCAGGACTCACACATCTGCCATGTTTGTAGTTAATTTTTAAACAATTTTTGTAGTTCTAATCGAATCCTTGTCTGGCACACAATGGGTTGTTGGCAATATTAGCCGTTACAGTTCCAACCAGAAAAGTAGCTCTTTCGGGTATCTGTAGAATACTCATTTCAACATACTACGATTTGGGACACACTAATTCTAATTTCGAACACTATTTAGGACGGATAGTATGTGAATTGGGACGCAACACAGGAGTTCTTGTGCAAGACTGTATTTCTTCCTGTTAAAGATTGTAGTCTGCAAAAAGCTACAGCTTTTGCACTGATTTGCAGCGAAAAAGAAAAAAAGGTTGCTGATGTTTTTTTGCAGGTCTATGACTCCTCCCCCTGATCCTCCCCCTGATCCTCAATTACCCTGTATCTTGCTCTCTCATTGGCTGTAGATCATTGCCGATGTAATTTCCAGTCAAAACACATTTCACACTGCAGGACTGAGTCACAGACAGGTCCAGATATATCTAGCATGATAAATATTACACGGGCATTGGCGAAGCATCAGCTCTTCTCTCAGGATGTGTCTTTGATAATTCACTATACAGTAGGTTACCAA
The DNA here is from genome assembly GCA_030770095.1 of Gila robusta. Lineage (NCBI taxonomy): Eukaryota > Metazoa > Chordata > Actinopteri > Cypriniformes > Leuciscidae > Gila > Gila robusta. The sequence continues at coordinate 3,212 of JAVALU010000109.1, read as the reverse complement.
CCAGAATAATACTTTTACCGCCGCCGCTCTGCCGCGGCGGTAAAATTCAGGGTGTATTTGCTGCCTTTAACCGCTAAGAGGCGCTACAATCACAGACTTTGAAAAGTGTCCGTTTATTCTCTCTATTGCGTAATCTGCCGCTGCGCCGCGGCTCATTCAGAGCGATTGAAAGCTGGTAGCAGATGAATTCAAGTAAAATGTAGTTAAAATAATTCATCACAATACTGAAATTAAATTTAATAAATAATGAAAACATTTCCATATAAAACATTGCAATAGAAACATATTAGGCTACATGATACATCAATGAGGCTTTGCAAGAGCATAAGACGTTGATGAAACCGCGTTCAGGCGGTAGCTCTGTGGTTAACGCAATGACATGAGGCTCGTAGAGCACCAAGACACCCGAGATCTAATCTCATTATAACATGATGTTGGCCGACAGCATTAATCTTTAACCGTTCTTGATGCTTAAATGGGTAACTGTTTAATTGCGAGTTTATTAACTGTTTATTTATTTAAAGTCAAGCGTTTTGTTTAATTATCAATGGCACATTACAACATTGCTACATTCCTGTACATCGCTGCACAGACGATAAAACTGTTGAAGGAAGATTGTCAGTCGATTGCGTCAGAAAATGAAAATGAAGAAGCTCGTCTTTAGTCTGCTAAATTATTGTGTAATGTAAAAAACACTAAAAATACTTAAATTTGGAACCCCATCGAACAATTCAAGGTTTAAATAAAGTGTCGGGACAGTTTTTTTTTTTTTTTTTAAAACAGGGTTGCATTTAGACTATTTCCATGCAAAAAAGAAACACAGAATCTTATTCTTGCGACATTTTAAATTTGTTTTGCCAAAGAAATTGCAGCTAAATTAAACGAAACGGTAGGTTACAAATCGAAAATAGTCCAAAGCAACATAAATTAAAAACATGAGTTTTGCCTCTCTCGCGCTGGATCTCAGCAAGTTTATTTAGTCCCCCTTGCTCAAACATTCTTAAACTCTACAAAACCAGTTGAAACAACTGGATTGAACACTTCAATTTAAATTGTGTGTGAAAAAACTTTAAATAGGCTACAATAAATAAACTACAATATTTATAATTTAATAAAATATGGGGACACATCGAGAGATTTATCCTTAAAATAATTTAGCCTTTGCCTGCTCATCAGGCTGGCTATCCGACACTCTCCATATGAAAGAGGAACATTAACACCTATTGTCCTGCATCACGCTGAACTGTCCCTGCAAACCCCCCACAGGCTCTCTGAGTCTGAGACTGAGTTAAAATAAAGAGAAGTCGCAATTCACACTTAAATCGCTCTTCTATACATTAGCATTAGGCTATTAAAGTGTTGATAATGAAGGAATTAAATGATTTAAGCTAGGCCTACATGTAGTGATATTTCTGTCATAAAAGTTTATTACTAAATATTTCATTATTTAAATAATTTAAGAAATAAAACTGGTTTGGGCCAGCTTTTTCCAAGCAAAACTAAATATAATCTTCAAACGCATGTTCATTTTGTTGTCCTGAACAAAATGCTCAACTCAATATTAAATTCTACAGGGATCTTTGGATCCAACCAGGCATGCAAATTGTGAATTAGTTCTTTTTTAAATTATTATTATTCAAATAAATCTCGGTGCTTCGTGGTACTGCTGATAAACTAAATAACATTTAGATAATAATTATGAACTTTAAATGAAACAATATAGCAACACTTCGACAAATAAATGATTTGATCTGTTTTTACATTTTAATTCAGGGCGATTTAGTCTCTACATTTAATTAGCGCGAGATTTTCAACGTGTCATTTCTAAACAAATTTGCATTAATGGCCTAAAAATAAATTTTGCTAAAGTAGTCCATGTTTGTTCGGGATTTGAACCCATGTCTTCTGATTGACCGAACTGTCAGTTCTACCACTCGGCCATGTCGAAGCTCACTGAGAAATTCCCAAACGTTTGTTTCTCCAGTGTGTGTTCGCTCAAATGAGTGAGAAAACGTTTTGTTGTTAGCCTATTGTGAGTGTAGCCTACTTTACATGAATAAAAGTAGACCTTTTACAGTTTTAAAATATGATATATCTGTATGACCAAAAATTACGAAGTAAGCTATAGCCTATTAAGTTATTTTAGCAGAAAAATAAATTCAAGTGAACGCGCCGCTGCGTTTGTCGAACTGTAATTCAATGGCAGAATAAAACCCCATTTTAGAATACGCACTCGTGGTGTGTCAAAATACTTCATTATAAACTTCAATATTTCGTTCAAAACCACCTCAAAACGTTTTGTGACATTTTAAAAAGCCGTGAATCAATGTATTCAGGCCACTGGAACCAGGGAAACGCGCTGCATGTTATCTCTCAATACAGGAGCAGAAGCGCTGGTTCAGATTTTATTGTTTGTTGTTTAAACGTGCGTGTTGTATAGGCTATTTTAAAATATATATATATATATATATATATATATATATATATATATATATATATATATATATATATATATATATATATATATATTTTTGATATGGTCTATTTAGACTCTGGGTAGGCCTATAGCATTGATTCGCTACTGTGGAGGGGTGAAATCACCCACCGGCAAATCGCACCTTGCTTAGCAACCATGTTTTAAAAAATTCTTTCTGCATATATGGAACCCCGTGAAGTTTTATTTTCTTTTTTTTTTAACAGAACTGTTTTTGAAGACGTAAATTCAGTCAATCTGTTGGATGAGATTCGTTCCTTAGTGTAAAATGGAAATGCATGGTAATTATATAAAAACCATGTTTATTCGGGTTTCGAACCCGTGTCTTTGTACTGCTTAAACCTTCAGTTCTACCACTCGACCACAAGTTCGGTTGTGCATTAAATAGTTTGCGCGCACACTAGAGAAGCACTCTTCAATCTTCTCATTCCTCAATAGTTTAGCGTTATTGATTGCACCTAATTTATTTTCACTGACTGCGAGATAGGCCTCATTTAAATTTTGATTCATAAAATGTTCTGCTCTAAAAGTTTGCTATATTCTATTTAAAATGTAGGCTACTTTTACATACGTTTTGCTTTCGCTAAATGTCCATTTGCGCCACCTGGCGGTCATTTCGCGAATGACTTTGAAATGCGACTGGGTTTTTTTTGCCGCGGTGGATTTGCCGCGGCAGACGCCGCGGCGGTAATAGGCATTCTGGTTGGCAACCTACTGT
>JAVALU010000108.1:0-75350 GCA_030770095.1 Gila robusta | reverse complement strand
TATGCTATAAAGAAAATATAGCATCATTATTGTCATATTAAAATCAACGTTTGATTCTTAAGACTCTCTTTTTATTCAAATTAATATTTAATTTTATTTAAAAACTGACCATTGATGTCTAGTGTATAGTGTGTATTTGTACTAGTATTTATAATTTTCTCAGACAATAAAACAAAGCTTTTCTTTTTTTATTGGAAAAAAAACGAATGCAGTGATAATTTTTGTTAGTTATCTATGAACATGTCAGAGCTCATGACATCTGCAGTAAATGCTTTAACTGGCATGTTTCAAAACTGTTTAATCTGCATTTACTGCTTATTATGATTGAATTGAAATTAGCCCTGTGTTCACATCAAACACCGTAATACAGAAGATGAACACAGTGAATAAGAAAATCATAATATCTAAAAATTATATTAGAGGCTCATTTATGACTAAAATTAAACAGAATCAGATTCACATTTACTATGTTTCAGCCAAATGCAATTTTTCAAAGTGTCATAGTCAGACTCATTCACTCACACTAATAACTGTCTCTCTTTGTCATTGCAGTGCCAGATCTGTCTTCAGGTGTAATAGCGGGGATCGTTGTTGTTCTGATGTTTGCAGCTGTAGTTGCTGTTGGGATTTATTATCGCCCCAAGATCTCTAAACTGAAATGTAAAGTACATCATATTATGGCTAATACAAGCAAGGGAAAAAACAATGACCTTTTCTAGACTGCATTAGAGTTTGTTCAAATTCAGGTGGACGGTTGCATAAACTACTTAAATTAGTCTTACAAGTTAGTCAAATCATTTTTTTCATCAAGACTGGTCGTAACTTTTCTAAGTCAGTTGCGTAAAAAGGCTGCTCGGTCTAATTAGAATCTGAAAAACGAACTAACTGCTAGTTGGTCAGACTGTATTTTAGGACGGTCTTGCAACTGGGTCGGGTTGCACCAGCCATTCATACGTTGGAACGTAAAGTCCACACGAGAGGACTAGACTAGAATACTAGCTAGTTTGTAACTAACTCTACTTTATTTGGTTCTACCATTGGTTCTTTAGGCAGAACTTAGCTAGTTGGAGGTCATAAGCTCTCCGTAAAGTTAACGCATGTTTACCTTCAATAATCCAATATCAGCCTTGAAATACATGAGCAGAAGTTGTTTAAATGCCGTGAAGTTCAGTTTATCCTTCATTCTAACTTCTTTTGCCAAATGCAACAAACTGTAAAATTTCCATTAAATATGATTCTACTTAATCATAAATAACAGGTATTTTTATACGTAAATATCATTCATAAACTATATTTGAAAGAAATTGAATAAGGATCAATAAATAATGATACAAAAAAAAACATAAGAAATATTTATTTATTATAACTGATTTTATTTGATATGCACAACATAGACTAGGCTGTTTAGGTTAGTGTTGAAGAGCTGCTAACAAAGTCATTTATTCACATAATGTTCTCTCTCTTGAAATGTCAGGAAGTTTAAATATCAGCTTGATCATAAAAGGAGGATTGAAGTCCGTCGGATAACACAAGAACTTGATGCAGTTCAGTCAGTCTGCTATTTTACTCCTGATCGGAGGCATCTGTAAATATTTAGTTTAAATATAGCTACGTTTTAACTAAGATAAATGGTGCAACTAAAAAATATTTAGTAGTGTGCAAGTTGTAGCTTGGTCAAATTTAGGCTAAGTTGTAACTTGCACACAGCTGGTGCAACCGGTCTCTGGCCTCAGGTTTCAACTTGTTTTATCAAACTGTGTGTGTATATATGTACTTTATTTCCTGCCCTGTTGAAGCTGGTAACATGTTTTTAGCTGGTCTCCCAGCCTGGTTTGTGGGCTGGTTTTAGAGTATTTTTGAGCTGGAAGTCCAGTTTTAACAAACTTAGTCCATCTTAAAACAGCTCTTGTGTTGTGACTGTGAATGGGGTTTACTGTTTAGAGGGTTTAATGATCAGTCACTGAGTAGGTGAGAGATTTGGAGCGAATGATCAATGCTGATTTTATTCATTTTTGGTTTTCTTGTTCTGATTTCTGTATTTCTCTCTCTGTTTCTGTGTGCTGCTGGTACAGATGATGTGAAGTTAGTGTCAGTGAAGGTGGGAGATCCAGTCACTCTAAACACTGATGCTGAACTACAGACAAATGATGATATCCTGTGGATGTTTGGAGACAAAGACATTGCCATAGCTGAAACCAAAGGAGGGACCAGAGGGACCACTACATGTCATGGTCCTGATGGGAGATTCAGAGACAGACTGAAGCTGGATCATCAGACTGGATCTCTGACCAACACAGACACCAGAAACACAGACTCTGGAGAATATAAACTAAAGATCAGTGAAAGTGGAAAAAACACATTCAAGAGATTCAGTGTTTCTGTCTTTGGTGAGTAAAATCTTTCAATGTAATAATGATTTTACTTTAGATCAACACTTGAGTGAATCATTTAAAAGGAAGGACTATGAGGTACAGAGTAATCATGTGAATTCAAATAGTTATGACAATAACTGTTTTTTCTTCATTCATGAACTGCAAGAATCTCAGTCTTAGTGATGCTGTGAAATTTTATTTTCACAATGTTTTACTGACATCTAATCATCAGTGAAACATTAAAAATAATTGTTCACGGTCACATTTAACACTTTCCCCCATTCTCTCCTTGTGATTGTTTTCATACAGTTTTCATCAAACTGAAGAGATCTCAAGTTTGATCTTGTTTTTTTGGCTTTTCTCTTTCATTTAGTTCTTCTATAGCTTATATTATGCAGCATTTAGCTGAAGTATTTAAATATAATGATGCTGTATATAATATCAATGACCATCAATATGGTCAATATCAGTTGCACTGGGCATTGATTCATGATCTTAAGTATCAGTCTGGACTAAACCAGTTCTGTGTGTGACGCTGTGGATTCATGTCAGACCTCTGAAGACCTTTCTGTTAGCTTGTAATAAAAAACAAGGACACAAGGAAATAAATCTTGTATAATTAGTTTTATTTATAAGAATACAATTCTGTCCCTCAGTCTACTGATAGAATATAAAAATGTATCTGCAGTTATGACAATAGTGACAAAACTCAGACAAAAATAAAGAAAATATTATTTATACTAAAATATAAAGTATACAGTTAATCAAAATAAGAACTGTAGAATGGTACAAACATACAACAAGGAGAGAAAACAAAGTAAAATGTAGAACAAATTCAATAGTTTGATCATAAGTTCATAAGTTCTGATCAAACCTGTTTCCTGACTAATTTAAATACACTGATGTCTAAAGGTTTAGTGAATCAATTCCACATATATTACAGTAACTGATCATACATGAGTCAAAGACAATGATGGTCCAAAACTCAGATCACAACATACATGGGAATTGAGCCATTTGACTTGTATAATAGATTTATAACTACATTTACATTTTTATAATGAGAGGCTGATATGAGATACTGAGCATTGCTTTAGCTGCTTGCTTATTATGGTTTGTTTTCTTGTTCTAAATTATCTACTATATTTTCTGTTTCTGTGCTGCTGTTACAGAGTCAGTGTCAGTGGTGGAGGGAGAACTCGTCACACTGAACACTGATGCTGAACTACAGACAAATGATGAGATCCTGTGGATGTTTGGAGACAAAGACATTCTCATAGCTAAAACCAAAGGAGGGACCAGAGGGACCACTACATGTCATGGTCCTGATGGGAGATTCAGAGGCAGACTGGAGCTGGATCATCAAACTGGATCTCTGACCATCACAAACACCACAAACACAGACTCTGGACCGTATAAACTACAGATCATCAGAAGTGGAAAAAACTCATTCAAGTTATTCAAGGTTTCTGTCTCTGGTGAGTAACTCAAATTTCCCAGTGTAATTATGATCTTATTTTAGATCAACACTGTGATCAGTCATTTAGATCAGGGATGAGCAATTCTCTTCCTGAAGATCTAGCTTTCTGCATAGTTTAGTTCCAACCCTAATCAAACACAGCTGTTTGTAACTATCGCCTTCTCTTGAAGATGTTAATAAGCTGCTTCAGGTGTGTTTGATTGAGGTTGGTGGTGAAATTCACGGGAAGTAGTGGTCAAGCTTTTACTTTTACTCAAAGCTTTTAACACACTGCGCATTAGAGCCATCGGGTGGTCCTACTTTTTTCTCCATCATATCTAACAGTTCATCATGGAGCAGAGGATATACGGTTTGAAAAGCATGTGATCAAACAAAGCTTCTGAAGTCTGTGACAAACAAGAGTGGAATCAAGACTGGGATCAATACAGTTATATCTAATCTGATCTAATCTTATCTAAATACATTTGTGCCAATGAGACCACAACTCGTGTCATGTGTAGCCTGGTCAACTGATTCACATATTGATCAATATTATAAAATATACAAGTGGGCTATGTAATCATAATAATGGCGTGAGTAGTTGAAAAATATTGTGAGTGAGCTTTCAAACCCTTATGTTCTGTTCGGGTTCACTGAGACCCCAGCTATAAAACATGATTAAATGCAATAGAGGTGTGTGATGTGTATTCAGTTTCTGTCTGGTGTTCATGTTACAGTTGACTCAAAACTATTCTACTGAATCCCAAATAACTGTACATACATACACACACACACACACACACACAACCAAGTCCATATAAAGCCAAACACGGGTTATGGGATGAACTTTTGTTACGCATAGCCCTTGAGGTGACAGGATAATAATTTATTCTTTCATTTAATCAGGATAATATTATGCATCAGGTGGCGTCGGGAAGTGCCAATTTTTTAAAAAAAAAACAGCTGTCCCGACCTTCCAATCCTTCAATCACGTGGTATTGTCATTCCAATACAAGCATCGGTACAGTGTGTGTGATACAATATTGCTTTGAAAACTGCGTCGGAGCCCCGATGTCAACCGCCCCATTACTAATGTAGGTAGATCTCTAGGGCCCAGTTGTTCAACAGAAATGTAATCGTATTTCAGTTATGCCAGGTACACACACTACACGGTTTTAGCCCCGATTTTCACTCACTGACTGTTTTGTGGAAATCGCTGACAACAAATGCACGAAATCATAGTCAAATCGTTGCTTGTTCTCGTGAGTGACAGTCACATATAGTGAATTATCAAAGACACATCCTGAGAGAAGAGCTGATGCTTCGCCAATGCCCGTGTAATATTTATCATGCTAGATATATCTGGACCTGTGTGCGACTCAGTCCTGCAGTGTGAAATGTGTTTTGACTGGAAATTACATCGGCAATGACCTACAGCCAATGAGAGAGGAAGATACAGAGTAAAGGGGGAGGAGTCATAGACCTGCAAAAAAACATCAGCAACCTTTTTTTCTTTTTCGCTGCAAATCAGTGCAAAAGCTGTAGCTTTTTGCAGACTACAATCATTAATAGGAAGAAAAACAGTCTTGCACAAGAACTCCTGTGTTGCGTCCCAATTCACATACTATCCGTCCTAAATAGTGTTCGAAATTAGAATTAGTGTGTCCCAAATCGTAGTATGTTGAAATGAGTATTCTACAGATACCCGAAAGAGCTACTTTTCTGGTTGGAACTGTAACGGCTAATATTGCCAACAACCCATTGTGTGCCAGACAAGGATTCGATTAGAACTACAAAAATTGTTTAAAAATTAACTACAAACATGGCGGATGTGTGAGTCCTGCTGTTAAGTAGTGAGGTTTAGATAAAGGGGTTTGAGTGATTAATAAGTATCTAACCTGACGAAAAGATATTTATTATCCACATTATATTTCATCTGCAACAACATTCTGAGCTTTTGTAATGACATGTTTGGTCATTAACCTTTAAATGCATCATTATACAAATTGCAAACACATGAGGAGAGTCTCCGCATGAAAGACCAACGACTGCTGCTAATTTTGTCCTCCGAAACGGTAGGAAATTAAATTTCAGCAATTAGACGACTTTGAAAATCGTTTAGTGTTCACGCCATTATCAGTTTGGATCAAATCTTGAAAATAGGTTTCTCAAAAGAAAAAAAGTTTCTGAAATGGCATTAGATCACATAATACAAAATGTTATAAAAGTTGGTCAAATATTACTATCATGTAGTATATAAACACATTTATAATTTGCACTATTTTCTGTCTCTTCAAATCAAAAAAGTGACCCAACGCTGACTGAACGCTGACAACACTGACTGTTCTACCTGTTGTTGTTTTCTATAGTTCAACATTGTGATATGTAGTCTCATTCAGAGGACTGGTATTAATCCGGTAAAGATGACTAACATAATCTTGGGTAGCAAAATTAGATTTACACAACCGATTGTTGCACTGTATCTGAACAATTGTAAATAGATGATTGTTAATAAAACAAATCAAAATTAAATTATGTGAGAAATTCAAAATCAGTAAATTCAAAATCAATTTCCTGACAAAAAAAAAAAAACACTATTGAAGAGAACGTATTATGCTTTTTTTTTTCAAAGTCTTGGTAGATCAGGTTAACATGCTTGAATGTTCATGATTATCCTCATATTCTCCACTGTTGCAGCTCCTCTCTTCCCAGTCTGTCAGTAACGCTGTGTTTAGTTCCTGCTCTGATTGGTCTGCTGGATCAGTGTGTTGTGATTGGTCGAGCGCTTTGAGCGTGTTTGGGAAATGTCCCGCCCCGTACCATAACCCCCAGGCCGTTTCTCAATACCAAGTTCGCAAACTTCGGACTTTCGTCCTTGGTAGTTCAGACTTGCCAAGTTCGACTCAGGAGAACGAACTCCCGAGGACGAGAGGACGCGAGTCCGGTTATTCTGCAAATGGAACAGTGCGTTCTTGATCGCGTCACTCACGCTCTGGCTACTACTACTTTATGTATCTTTTAGGCAACAATAAAACGAAATATGGTATAAAACACCACTCTGCCTCTTTTCATTTAAAAAAATCTTAAACGTATTAATGGCCACACAAATGTGGTACAGGCAACGCAGATTATCTTCACTGCATATATTTATAACAACACGAAATATAAAAACTTTTTGTTTTAATTTTTAAACATGAAACATTTTTGATCATTAAAACGGACTTAACAAACAGAGACAGGGTTGTGTAATTTTATTGCATTATACATGTACATACAGTATAGATAATGTATAGTAAAATAATATATATAAAAAAGTTTTAATGATCAATAATATCCAGTATAAAAGTATAAGTAGCCTAATAGGTATAAGGAGCTATACAATGAGAAATAAAGCAAACAATTCAGTCAAACATAAGTCATCTCTCTAATAGGCTACAAAGTTTAATTTAAATAGCCTAAATATATAAAGTTATGAAACTTCACTTTGCCCTCAGCCAAAACGATTTACCATGTAACAAACTATAGATTAATTAGACCAAAGATCGATTTATACACAAGACAAATTATATCTCAAATAACCACTAGACTACAGACATCAGAGCCAGCGGCAAACATCAGAAGGACTAGCCGAGGGAAAGCTGTTCCAGTCGGGGTTAATGATCGCTGAACTCCCGGTGATCGCCTGGATCTCACAACTCCGAAAACATCAGATACATTTTTCAAATAGGCGCTATCTTTATAAATAAACCACAGATTTGAGCTTTAAACAACTACATTCTCGCCTGAAACACTATTAAAATTACATTTCGTGACACAATAACAGTAGTATTTTTATATTACGCGGGTTTTCTCCTCTGCTATTGACGCTTGCTGGTTGGTGCGAGATGCATTCTGGGATACCTGGCTGTCTCAAGTCCGCACAAGTCACCTCTCGATGCATCTTCGGTAAAAGAGGCGGATCAAGAACACATCCGGGGATTTGAACTGGACTTGGCTAGATGTGAACTTTGAATTGGAACAGTACTTTGGCAGCGACTGATGACGTTTCACAAGTCCGCAAGAACACAAGTACAGACAAGAACGCATATTGAGAAACGGCCCCAGTTTCAACACAACTTACTAACTCTACCAGGCCCCGCCCCTTTATTCTGCGTATTAATTATTTAAATGAGGGATATTGTGACGTATTTGTTCCCAGAGTAAAACTCAAGACTACAATGGAGGCGTTTCAGGAGTTCAGAAACACTGACACTGATATAGAGAATAACTCCTGCTGGACGGACTTTGCAGAGCTTTCTCATGCTCAAACAGCAACATTACACACTGAAGAAAGATGAACATATAAAAAAGCAGAATATTTTAAACATATTGACTTCAGATGATTTAGATATTATATTAGTTCTATATTTGTGCTACACATTTCATTGGTCATCCTCCATAAAAAGCAAAGATTTTCATTAGTCATCTGTCTGTGTTTTCAGGTCCCACTGCACTCGGAAGTATTCCAGAGAAAAGGCATGTATTGCAGTCGGTGCATTGTCGTCAAAGATCTAGCAACTAAAGATGACTGTGTTGTCGTCTCTTGTCAGCGGCGCCTCGCCAAAAAACTGCTCTTGAACACACCAACAGGACTAAAGGAGACTGTCAACTAGCTTGTGTGTCCTGTGCATGCGTGTAAGGAAATATCAGCAGGTGTCAATTCGGAAACCGAGTCTAGGATTTGGAGATGTATATAAACTGTAACCAAAGCAGCTTTTCCAATACCTTCTTCATTATTTCAAGTCGGCTCATGTTATTATGAAAATATTAATGCTTTTGAATGCTCAGTTAAGATGACGTACATTTATAACAGCCTTCTGTCTGTAGGTCTTGATTTCTTTGCTCGCTTTCATCACTTCCGCTTTTAGTCTCGTGGGCTGACTAATCTCGTAACAGCCAATCAGAGTTCTCTCTCTCACTGACGAACAGACACCGATCCAACATGCTGAATGATTAAACTTGTCAGCACATTTAAGTAAATGTATAATAAAGTATTTTTGCAACACTAGTGTACCATAGATAGACTGTAGTGTACTGTCATGTGACAACATATCTTGGTTCATTTGTCAGAATTTGCCTAGCGCAAACATGGATTGTAAAGTATTTTGACTATAGCAAGTATTCTTTGTTGATATTACTGTATATTGTTTGTAATAAATTTAGGTTTTAGGGAAATTTTTCACTGTCAGTTGTTTTACATTTGACTTCCGTTTTAATTTTGTTCCTTTTAAATAAATAAAACATAGGGATATGTCGGTTTGAGTCTGTTCATTATTTTAAAATTTGTTTTATGTAATTTTATTTAATTTTCATTTGAGATTTAGACCTGTAGATTTTGAGTGTAAGCCTCTGTATATCCTCTGCACATGGGCATAAAGCAGCGATGCATATATATATATATATATATATATATATATATATATATATATATATATATATATATATATGGGCCATTCTACAGAATTGGTGCAAAGTCAGAGTTGGAAACATCTTGACATTTTTTTTGTTTTTTCCCACAAATTTTGCATGTATGCAAATTGTATAATATCCAAGGTACGCTTTTCTTGTAATTGTGCAGTTAATTCACATATTGTATTTTCAGAAAATGCTGGAATATTTTCCTTCTCCCCAAATTTGTCACTGCCGAAACACAATATTAAATAATTTATTAAGAAGGCTTATAATGACCTATTAAGATTTTGTTTACATCTACCTTATAAATATATATTTTTTAAAAATATTTTTACAGGTTAAATCAATACAGATTATAATTTTAATAATATTTTAAGTGTAATTTATGAGATTTGTTGTATTTTGAACCCAATCTTTCTTTGTAGAAGGCATAAAGTTTATCGTACTGATTTCAAAGTTAAGGATTCATTAGTTTGAATATGCATTGAACCAAACACTATCATAACATCTTAGTTGATAATTCAATATACTTTATTTTTGACAAAACATCCCATGTTACGGTAGTGACTGCACATTTTTGGTAGTGACAGTAATGTTTTGGTAGTGACAACAATACTTAGTTTGCCATGGCTGAATCAGACTGTCCACATTTTATGTTAATAAAATAAAATAATTTTAATTTTATAGGCGCAGCTGTCAATGTGTCAAGATGGCGACAGGCAGGTGTGGAGTGTTAATCACACTATGCATCTTCACACTGTTTTATACGTTTTTGTGGTGTTTTAATGAAGTTGAAAATCGTTTTTTTACTTTAAACAATGAAATTCACCAACCTACCTCAGGATTTAAACATCTTGGTTTTGGAAAGAACGTTATCTATATGTTGATCTATCGTCCATGGATCACATGTTCTAAAAAATCAAGACGCAGCCAAAGACGCGGCTATAAAAGACACTTGAGTGATTTGTTAATCATTTTAATGTGTTTAATGTGTTAAAAAACTTTTGCTGATAATTTACTCACCCCCATGTCATCCAAGATGTCTATGTCTTTCTTTCTTCAGTCGAAAAGAAATTAAGGTTTTTGATGAAAACATTCCAGGACTTTTCTCCATATAATGGACTTCAATGGTAACCAGACGGTTCAAAGTCCAAATGAGCGTTTCAGTGCAGCTTCAAAGGGCTTTAAACGACACCAGACGATGCATAAGGGTCTTATCTAGCGAAACGATCACTCATTTCAAAAAGAAATAAAAAACTTTAAGTTTTATAAGCACAAACGCTCGCCTTGCTCTGTTCTGTGATGCGTGCTAGTGACGTCACGTAATACGCAATTACGTTGAAAAGGTCACGCTTCTTGACGTTTGTGGAAGTACCGAGTCAGTGTTTACAAGTTGAACGCGCAAACAAAGTCAAACGCCGTTTACAAAAAAAAGAAATTAAAAGGTAAAACAACGATGTCGGGCGATTTTGAACTTAGAGGAGAAGATGAGATGCAGTTTTTCACCTTTCTGAACCGGAATACACAGAGGAAAAGCGTGACCTTTTCAACGTAATTGCGTATTACGTGACGTTACAAACGTGCATCACAGAACAGAGCAAGGCGAGCATTTGTGCTTATAAAACTTAAAATGTTTTATTTATTTTTTAAATGACCGATCGTTAAGCTAGATAAGACCCTTATTCATCGTCTGGTGTCGTTTAAAGCCCTTTGAAGCTGCACTGAAACGCTCATTTGGATTTTGAACCGTCTGGTTCTCATTGAAGTCCATTATATGGAGAAAAATCCTGGAATGTTTTCATCAAAAACCTTAATTTCTTTTCGACTGAAGAAAGAAAGACATAGACATCTTGGATGACATGGGGGTGAGTAAATTATCAGCAAAAGTTTTTTAAAAAGTGAACTAATCCTTTAATGCGATTTTTGTCGAGGAGAATCGTCGGAACATGGTTATGGAGCAATGTCGGCGTTCGGAAATTGTGACTGCATGCAGGGGCGGATCTACCGGGGTGGCATAGGGTGGCAAATGCCACCCTAAAAGAAAGCCTTGCCACCCCTGCTGCCACCCCAGTTGGCAGCAACAAATTAAAAGTTGTGGCCAATTTGACCATTTACGAGCGCGAATCTCCAATGTCCGACTGCAGTGAATGCAGCACGAGATGACGTCAGAGCGGCAAGAGACTGATTTGTTTTGAAAACTGTTTGCTTCCCCTCTCACACATCTGCCACTCATCACCTGTGTCTTGCCTTAATGTCTTTCCTGTGATAATGCCCCTTATTTCTATCATACTTTTATCTCCTATTACGTGAGATTACATTGTATGGTCATTATTCCCAGTGGTAAAATTGGGCCGGGGCTTAATCTCGTTGTCGATCGCGCACCGCTCGCGCATGCGCGTCTAGGTGACACGGATAAATGTATGCAGCAATATGTAATGAATGTTCCGCGGGATGTGGAATCGCGCAAAAGTTCCAGAAATGTACAAAAAGTGCCCTGGCCTTGAATGACAAGGTAAGGTAAATAAGATTAAATTAAATAACCAAGACTAGGTTGACCATGTGATTTATCTCAGGAGATGTTTTGAGCATTTTACTTCAGACACCGGATTATCAGAAAACTGCCAAGAGAACTGCTAACTTAGTTGGCTACTCAAAATAAACTAGCAATCTATTCAGTCAGTATATTTGTATTTGATCTGTGTGAATTACAGAAATTTAAGACTTGATAGACCTACTTTTAGCTACCAAGCAACCTTTCCACAAGGATAGATTGATCTTAATTTTTGTGACTTGTGCATACCTTGATGTGAAATGACGGAGAGTAGGCTGTGTGTGTGTGTGTGTGTGTGTGTGTGTGTGTGTGTGTGTTGTAGTAGTAAAGAGAGAGAATGGGAGAAGGAAGAGTGTGTGAGGTGGACCTGGTCACCACAGACCCAAATCTTCTCAGCTGTTATACTGTCATATGCTGCACTGTCTCTTCATGTGCACATTATGTTTGGCACATTGTATGGGCCACTATATCATAACAAGGCAATACAATGTGTAATCAAGTGATGACTGATTAACAGTAATGTAAATGCTAAATGTCCTAATACCTGTTGATACTACAACAATGCAAAGTATATGCTTTTAACCTTGCAGTTTTTCACATATCATGTAATACTCAATTTCTCCATTTTTTTGCATAAAACTCTCCAGAAAGTGCCATTTAATGGTTTATTTTTCAAAAAAAATCCCAGGGGGGCATACCCCCGGACCCCCCTAGGGAGAGCATCCCCACATAATAATTCCCAATTTAACCCCTGCTTATTCATAATATGAACTGTTTCACATGAAACCTCAAATGCAAGACATGATTCCATGAGATTAAGTTTGTCTGTACGAGTTTGTAAATGGCAGCCTGTGCCCTTTTGTAGTGTGTACATAACATTTCTCATCAAATAGTAATAACTATGATTAAATTCAGTATATACGTCTGTCATATGTTGCCACCCCTCAAAAATTCCTGCCTCCCTCTCGCCACCCCATAAATGTTTTTCTAGATCCGCCCCTGAGTGCATGGAACCTGATGGCGGATCAGTGGAGTGATTTGCATCCTTGTCAAGAAACACGAGATGTGTATCAAACGGACCATGGTGTGTCTGAGATTTTTTCGATCACGGAGAAAGAAGGAATGAAACAGAGGAGCCAATTGTCTAAATCTACTGTGAAGGATGAGGAAGAAATGCCACTCAAGGATGCGACGACGTCCACGATAAGTGATTGTAGAACTTTTAGATCAATGAAAGGTTTGCATATGGCTCACCTCAACGTCAGAAGTCTTCTTCCAAAGATAAGTGAACTACGTTATTTATTTCAAGAATCCAAAGTGGCGTTGTTCAGTTGCAGCGAAACATGGCTTGATGATTCAATATTGGATGCAGAGATTCAAATTGACAATTATTGTTTGTTGAGACGAGATCGAAATCGGAAAGGAGGTGGTGTGTGTGCATATGTAAGGTCAGATTTGGTGTGTAATGAGAGAATAGATTTTATAAACTCTACAGTGGACGGAGGCGATTTGGCTTGAAGTTTTGTTGCCAAAGAGTAAACCGATTTTGGTTGGTATTTGCTATCAAAGTGATTTTTATGAGAGTCTGGATGAGGTTTTAAATATGTCAAATTATGTTTTAGGTCAAGAATTGCTTATTTTGGGCGATTTAAATACAGATATGTTGAAGAAAGATTCATCAGTGTTTAAGCAGTTCAGTTCATTTTGTAAATCATATGCATTGAAACAAATTATCAGTGACCCAACCAGAATTACTTCTAAAAGCAGTACAATTATTGATGTTATATTGGTTTCATACATTTCTAGGATATATAAAAGTGGTGTTTTGGAGCTTGGTTTAAGTGATCATAATATGGTATATGTATTAAGGAAATTAAAGAGAGAGGCTATAAGTCATCATAATACATTAAAAATTAGATCGCTTAAAAGATACAGTCCACAAATTTTTGTTGAAGAACTTAGCAAGGCTAATTGGAAAGAAGTGATGCAGTTTGATGATGTGGATATAGTTTGGGACAGGTTTAAAAAGAGATTTGTGCAAGTTCTGAATAAAGTTGCACCTTGCAAAGAAATAAGAATCAAACAAAGAACAGAACCCTGGATGACAGATAGTATTTTAAAAGCTATCAAGGAACGCAATAATAGTTTAAAATCATTCAAAAAAGATGGAAATAATGATAATTATAACAAATTTAAACGTAAAAGAAACGAGATAAGATGCAAGATTAAAGAGGCCAAAAAAATGTTTTTGACGAATGAAATTAGTGAAGCTAAACAAGACTCTAAAAAACTATGGCGAATCTTGAGTGGTTTAGGCTATCGGCAAAAGGTTAAAAGTAAAGATTCAAGAATCAGTCTCATAATTAATGGTCAATTGATGACAGATCAGAAAAAGGTAGCAAATTGTTTTAATGAGTTTTTTACTACGGTGGGTGAAAATTTAGTAAAAGAGCTTCCAGTTCAATCAGACTTATATGATGATAATTTGGTTTAAAGAATATTATGATAATTGTGGTGTTGCCTTAGGAGGTTTTTCATTTAACAAAGTAAAAGAGATGACAGTTTATAAGAAACTAAGTGAATTGAAGTGCAATAAAGCCACAGGGTTGGATAATATTCCGGCTAAGTTTATTAAAGACTGTGCTGAATTTATAACTCCGGTTACTCACATTTTAAATCTCTCTATCTGCCAGAATAAGGTACCGGCTGAATTTAAACAAGCTAAAATTTTTCCCCTTTTTAAAAAAGGGAGTAGGTTAGAGTGTAATAATTATAGGCCTGTGTCAATTCTGTCTTCGTTATCTAAAATTTTAGAAAAAATATTATTTGACCAAATTGAAGAATATATAATATTTTATATGAATTTGAAGAATATTTAATATTTTATATGAATTTCAGTCTGGTTTTAGAAGGATGCATTCCACAGAGACAACTATTCTATATTTGACGGATTACATAAAGAAAGGAATAAAGGTAAATTAAATGGGATGGTATTGCTCGATTTACGAAAAGCCTTCGACACAGTTGACCATAAGATTCTGTTGTTAAAATTAAATGCTATGGGTTTCGACTCTAATTCATGTAAATGGATCAAATCCTATCTTACGAACAGGTGTCAAATGGTCGATATAAATGGAGTGTGCTCAGACTCTTTGCCGATCTCTTGTGGAGTACCACAAGGTAGTGTATTAGGGCCCTTACTTTTTATTTATTTATATAAATGATTTAAAGATGGCCTGTTCTAGCCAGTTATCATTATATGCGGATGATGCCATAATAATAGTTACTGATGAAAATAAAGAAACAATAGAAAACAAGTTAAGAAGAGAAATTGTTGAAGTGTCCAATTGGTGTTTTCAAAATAAGCTATTTTTGCACTTAGGGAAAACTGAGGTTATTTTATTCGGTTCTGCTGCAAAATTGAAGAAATGTCCCAATTCAGAAATAAGGGTGGGAAATGAGTATTTTACTTTCAAACAAGAAGTGAAATATTTGGGATGTATTCTTGATAACAAAATGACTGGGGATAGCATGGCAGCTGTAGCTTTATCGAGAATAAATAATCGAATAAAATTTTTAGCGAGACAGGCTGCTTATTTAGATAAACAAACAATGATAATGTTAGCAGGTGCATTAGTGCAACCACATTTCGACTATGCAGTAACTTTCTGGTATAGTGGCTCTAAAAAACATGTTAAAAATAAATTACAGACTGCTCAGAACAGGTTGTGTAGGATCGTTCTGGGGTTACATCCTCGTATGCAACGAAATAACAACCATTTCAGGGAATTGAGTATTTTAAAAGTGGATAAAAGAGTCATTTTTATTAAAATTATGATGGTGTACAAAATAATTCAGAGAACTGTTCCTAAATACTTGTATGACTACTATGTTTTTGTGAGAGATGTTCATTGTATTTCTACAAGGGCGAGGATAAATAATATATATTTGTACCGGTTTAAAAGTGTAGTTGGGAAGAATTTGTTTTTGTACTCGAGTGCAGTTGAATGAATTGCCAGATCATTTAAAACAATTACAAGAGGCATGGCCCTTTAGAAGAGAAGTTAAAAAATGGCTTTCCAATTAGGATCCCATAAGAATTTGTAAGGTGTGAGTTGCTTGTTTTTGATTTTATTCCCACTGGAACTGTTCGTTCATTTTATGCATGTAGAGGCTTTTTTGTGTATTTTATCCTCAACAAATTGTATTTAGTATATGAATTGCCTCTGGCATGATTGTATATGTTTATGATCATTGTTGAATAAATCAAATCAAATCAAATCAAATCAAATCAAAATATAAATAAATAACTATGATGCACATATGCAGTCAGTACATATAGCAGACACACATCTGACAGTAAATATCTTATAAGAACACCTAGAGCTATTCTATACTTTGGGTCTTGAGGTGCAAGTGAGAAGAGGTATGCTCATAGATTTTTCTTCCTAAAAAAAACAACAACTTACAATGTAGACTATTTCAGAACCACTTTGTTTTATTTTCACATTTTCAACATTTTGTTTATGAGTCATTCAGATAAATCTCCAGAACCACTGAACTGTGTGTGTGTGTGTGTGTGTGTGTGTTTGTGTTTACACAAAACATTAATTGGTGTCTGATCACCCTCACTGGAAGTGCTAGGTGGTGTGGAAGCCCTGCAAGATGTCTCCACCTCTTTTTGTCTTTTCACCATCATCATGTGTCTTTTTCTTTATTTTCCTCCATGCTTTTCTGACATGTCTTTGCTCCCTGTCAGATAATTTACTGATAGTCTTCAACTTTCCTTCTTCCCTTCATTTCTTATTTCTTTCTCTTTCTTTCCTTAAAGGGACATTGTGTAGGAATTTCTCCCATCTAGCGGTGAAATTGTATTTTGCATTCAAAAGAATTGTGCTCTCCAGCGCCACGCTTTTTCAAATGCGTGTTGCATCTACGGTAGCTGTTATGTACCAAAAAGCTATGACAGAATGTCTTCTAATAGCACTTCGTCGAGTTTTCCTTCGGGTTAACAGGTTTGTTATTTCAAACAAACTGCAACTTGACACAACGAACAAACGAATGTTACAGTATGAATTACTGACTTACCTTTTAAACTTGCCGGGGCAGTGACAAGTGCCTCTCACTGCTCTGCTCCTTCGTTTCTGCTGCTTTCAGTCACGTGACGCTGGCTCTGAACGAAAACGCGTTGTGGAAACGTGTGGAAACTCTCTGCTATTATGGTTTTCAAGATGGCGGAACGATATGGAAACCTCTGTGGACCTACCGTCACATGTATATAAAGATAATAAATTCTTTGTTTACGAGGATAAGTCAGATAATTGGCAGAGGTATTTGTACACCATTGAGGACATATTTATGAATAATAATAATAATATTGATTTTATATAATAAAATACCTAAAAAACTACACATAGTCCCTTTAAGTATTCCTCGTACTTCACTAGGTCTTCCCTCAACCTTTGTTTGTATTCTCTCTGTCTCTCTGTTGTAGTTTTTCTATTTTTTTAGGCATGTTGGTGTTTTATGTCATTCTCCCTGTCAAGTTAATCATAGAAATTAACATTACTGACAACAACCTTACACCTAAGCTAGTATAATGGACTGCAACCTTAAGTAAATGTAACCTCATCACATTACAGAATTTTAACAGAATCTTGCATACTAAAACACTACTAAAACATACTACAGTAGTAATTATTTGCATAACTGTACTAAAATGTAGTTGTTCCTCCAAATAAAGGATTATGTGTTCCCTTTTGATACTACCAAAACAATAATGTCACAACCAAAACTTCAAGACATGTTTCGGTTGTGACTTTTGGTAGTGACAATTTTAGATACTTCTGAGCCCAGCTCGAAGATGCTAATCAGTACATGGTTAGCAATCACTGGTCAGAACAGTTGAACACATATAACAACTACATTTTATGGAATAACATCCAAAAAAGTTTTCTCAATAGCAGAAAAAATTTGTTTGGTAGTGACATTCCTTAAAGTTACACACAGATTTTTAGACTTTAGAACACATTTACCTCAAAATGATGGGATCAATCTACTCACCATATAGCACATGAGAGAGAGGGACACAGGAATATTTCCTGATCAAAAATGTAGAGGTGTGGTTAAAATAAGTCTCAGCCAATGGACTACAACATTCACTGTTTTGGTAGTGACATGAAAATGCAGGACACGTTTTTTTTAGATAAAGTTTCATGATTTAAAAATAAAATATAAAATAAATATTTTTTTAACTTCATTTAAATATATATATATATGTATATATTTAAACAAGAATGGAAAAATTTGAAAAAAAAATGTAAATATCATTTTCACAAGTTGAAATAAATTTAGGGGTTAGGGTTTGGGACAGCCACCTCCTAATTGAAAGTAGCCCATAAATTATGATTTTATATATATAAAGCTTACTGATATCTTAAATATTATTGTGGGTTTCAATAGATAATTGAGGGATCTTAGTAAACATCTAAGATTTTAATAATTAAATGCTTTTCAAATGTGTTTTTTGGATGAGGGACAGCAGTTTGCACCAATTCTGTAGAATGGCCCATATATGCATATATATGATTCATAGCTGTATATCAGATCGGTAGGAAATATTCTCTACAAAAATGAACTCTACAGTGATTTATTGGTGTGACAAACATTTTTACATTCGTATTTGTGGAGTTGCTGCATACATTTATGAAATTAAATTAAAATAGCAACATAGCATACATTAAGAAAAAAATAAAACAATGTAATTAACAAAAAATGTGAAATGGGTTGCATTGAAGAATAAAATTAAATATTAAAGAATATGCATAGTTTTAGCCTCAGATGGAGAGAATAGGAAAGCAGAGCTTCGTTTTACCATCACTAAACAATTAGACCACATATATTTTCACCTTTACGATTAAAAATACAATATATGTCACAATTTTTATATCTCTTCTGTTTTCTTCATTTTACCTCTTGAAGCTCTGACGTCATTGACCAGAAGAACAACAGCAGCGGCAGAAGCCACGCCCATCAGCGCAGTGACGACCAATCGCAGCACAGCTTCAACAGAATCACAACAGGGGGCGTGGCCATCTGAAAAACAAATGAGCAATGATAAAGCAGAACGTCTCGGTTACGTATGTAACCCTCGTTCCCTGAGTAGGGAACGGAGACGTTACGTCGGATGACGACGAAATGGGGTTTCGCTTAGAAAGCCTATCAACTTCGAGTATTACAAAACGAGCCAATGGCAAAGAAATGCCATGGGTCTGCGGAATTTGCATAGCGTATCTCCGCCTTACCTCGTGGGTATAAAAGGAGGACGCTGGCAACATGCAGGTATGTTTCTTCGCTGAGGAGCCAAAACCGAGGTCAGGCGATCCCCGCGAACAGCGGAAAGTGGCAGGAAGACGTAACGTCTCCGTTCCCTACTCAGGGAACGAGGGTTACATACGTAACCGAGACGTTCCCTTTCGTTGTCACTCCGAGTTACGTCGGATGACGACGAAATGGGGTTACCAGTCTAATCACGCCACCTTCTCAGCTGTCTTCCAGTGCCCTGCGTAAATCTGAGATCCCTGTCGTGAGACTAGCACGGACGAAGGACTCCTATTTAGCACAGGAATACCAAGGTACACTGGGGAGCATATCCCACAATTTTAGAGGAAATATGCAATTATTGCCAACCCAGAGGGGGGGACTTAGAGAATACACATATGACCCGAAGGATGCATATGGAGAACACTGGGGTGTCCAGCCGCAGGTGGAATATTTCAACCCCAGGGGTGGCAAGGTGGCTTGCCAAGGGAAAGACACATGCTCGAGAGAGGCTTACAGTGGAAATACACATGTGGGGGTCGCTCAGGGGAGGGACCATGCACACGGGAGGCACCTAGCCGGCGCGCAGGCAATAGACACTGGCGGCGACGTCAGAAGTGCTGGAGGAACTCAGGGCTTTCGGAGAAGCTCACCTGAGGGGAAATCGCACGTATCCAGTCCGTGGAGTGGAATGGCGAGCAAGCGAAGACACCTGAGCGGGTCCAGTACTAGCTAGTTGAAGCGAGTACATGAGAGGACACAGGCTCCACTCGGAGATTGTAAAATCTGGCGAATGTGTTCGGTGTCGCCCAGCCTGCAGCTCTGCAGATGTCTGTTAGCGAGGCGCCATGCGCTAGAGCCCAAGAGGACGCCACACTCCGGGTGGAGTGGGCAGTCACACCAAGGGGGCACGGTCGACCTTGCTGCTGGTAAGCCAAAGCAATGGCGTCCACTATCCAGTGAGACAACCTTTGCTTGGAGAGAGCCTTTCCCTTCAGCTTCCCACCATAACAGACAAAGAGCTGGTCTGAGGTCCTGAAACACTGGGTTCTGTCCACATAGGTGCGGAGAGCACGTACTGGACAGAGCAGTGCCAAGGCTGGGTCTGCCTCCTCCAGGGGCAGCGCTTGCAGGTTCACCACCTGGTCCCGGAAGGGAGTGGTAGGAACCTTGGGCACATATCCAGGCCGGGGTCTCAGGATCACGTGAGAGTAAGCCGGCCCGAATTCCAGGCACGCTTCGTCAACGGAGAATGCGTGCAGGTCCCCTACCCTCTTGATGGAGGCCAGTGCAACCAGGAGCGCTGTCTTCATTGACAGGAACTTAAGCTCCACTGACTGCAGAGGCTCAAAGGGAGCACTCCGCAGGGCAGTTAGCACCACTGCGAGGTCCCAAGAGGGAACGAGAGGAGGGCGAGGAGGATTCAGTCTCCTCGCTCCTCTCAGGAACCTGACGATCAGGTCGTGCTTCCCCAAAGACTTACCTTCAACAAGGTCATGCTGTGCGGCAATGGCGGCGACATAGACCTTTAGGGTGGAGGGAGACAGCCTTCGCTCCAACCCATCTTGTAGGAAGGAAAGCACGACACTAATCGAACATCTCCGGGGGTCTTCTCGGTGAGAAGAGCACCAGCTGACGAAGAGGTTCCACTTCAACGCATAGAGATGTCTCGTGGACGAAGCTCTAGCGGAAGTGATGGTAGCCACCACCGGTGGTGGTAGGGTACTCAAACCTGCCTCGTCCCGTCCAGGAGCCACACGTGGAGGTTCCAAAGATCGGGACGAGGGTGCCATAGGGTGCCCCGTCCCTGAGAAAGGAGGTCCTTCCTCAGAGGTATGGGCCAGGGAGGTGCTGTCGCGAGGAGAACCAGTTCGGAGAACCAGGTCCTGGTGGGCCAGTACGGCGCAACCAGCATGACCTGCTCCTCGTCCTCCCTGACCTTGCGCAAGGTCTGCGCAAGAAGGCTCACTGGGGGAAACGCATACTTGCGGCCCTGCGGCCAGCTGTGCGCCAGAGCATCCGTGCCGAGCGTGCCCTCGGTCAGGGAATAATACTGGGCGCAATGGGTCGAGTCGTGGGAGGCAAACAGATCTATCTGTGCGTCCCCGAACTGGTCCCAAATCAGCTGAACCGACCGGGGATGGAGCCGCCATTCTCCCGGGAGGAGCTGAAACTGTGAGAGCTCGTCGGCTACACAGTTCAGAGCTCCGGGGAAATAAATGGCACGAAGCGACCTCAGATGCTTCTGGCTCCATAAGAGGAGGTGGCGGGCGAGTTGCGACATACGGCGGGAGCGTAGACCACCTTGACGGTTGATGTACGCTACAGTGGCGGTATTGTCTGATCGGACTAGTACGTGTTGGCCCTTGAGCACGGCCCGGAAGCGGCGCAGAGCAAGACGTACAGCCAGCAACTCGAGGCAATTGATGTGCCATAGGCGCTGGGGTCCTATCCAGGAGCCCGCGGCAGCACGTCCATTGCACATGGCGCCCCAGCCCGTGGAAGAGGCATCTGTCGATACAACAACATGCCGCGAAGCTCGTTCCAGGGGCACTCCGGCCCGTAGAAAGCTGAGGTTCGCCCACGGGGTGAAGGTCTGACGGCAGGTCGGAGTAACTGGTACTCGGAGGGTGCCGTGTTGCCATGCCCACCTCGGGACTCGGTCGTGAAGCCAAAGCTGAAGCGGTCTCATATGAAGCAATCCGAGCGGCGTTGCCGCGGCTGCAGATGCCATATGCCCCAGGAGCCTCTGAAAAAGTTTCAGTGGAACCGCACTCTTGCCCTCGAACTGTCTCAGGCAAGTCAGCAGTGACTGCGCGCGCGCTCGCTCGTAAGCTGCGCGGACATGGCGACCGAGTCGATTTCCATACCGAGAAAAGAGATCCTCTGCACGGGGCAAAGTTTGCTCTTCTCCCAGTTGACCCGAAGGCCCAGACGGGCTAGGTGCCGGAGCACTAGGTCCCTGTGTTCGCAAACCTGATCCCGAGAGTGAGCTAGAATCAGCCAGTCGTCGAGATAGTTCAGGATGCGAACCCCGTGTTCCCGAAGAGGAACAAGGGCTGCCTCGACGACCTTCGTGAAGACGCGAGGAGACAGGGCTAACCCGAATGGGAGAACCGCGTACTGATATGCCTGCCCCTCGAAAGCAAACCGTAGAAACGGCCTGTGTCGAGGGAGAATGGAGACATGAAAGTAGGCGTCCTTCAGGTCGATCGCTGCAAACCAATCCTGGGGCCGTACACATTCGAAAATGCGCTTGGCAGTGAGCATCTTGAACGGCAGCCTGTGAAGGGAGCGGTTCAGCACGCGCAGGTCCAGGATTGGCCGTAACCCACCGGATTTCTTCGGGACAATGAAGTACGGGCTGTAGAAGCCGGACCTCATTTCGGCTGGAGGGACAGTCTCGATCGCACCCTTCCAGGGCTCCAGACTAACTTTTTTCACCTCCGTCCTGAAACCGTCCTGATAAACAATTTGAACCGTCCTAAAGTGAATGTCAACCGTCCCAAAATGAAAATGTTGTTTCTGTACATTATTATTATCTATAGTTGTTAGTTGTTAGTCACATAATAAAAACACCATTAAAGTGTTTATGATATATATTATATTTAGTTAGCTCCATTCAAAGTAGTTATCTGTAAATAGGTAAAAAAACAGATTAAATAAAAAATAAAAGGAGTTAAATGCTTTTTTGTATTCATGCAGAACAAATCTTTTTTTTTTCCTTTTTCTTTTTTTACATGGTCTGATTAAACAATAACAAATAAATACTGGTGACTACATCTCAAAGTGGTAATGTGTCATAGCTGATCATCTGGAAATGTGTTATTAAGAGAAAGGGCTTTAAAAAGTGTAATATGTCTTCTCTAGAACACAGAATTTGGGGGAAAATCTGTGTCTACGTCTCAGTCTTTGTACTGACTGAGGTCTTTGTGCCGGAGAAAACATTAACCTGTTAATATGAATGAATGATATATGCATTCTTTTTAACTTGCATACATCATTCTTTATTCTTTCAAGCAGCAGACATATTTATTTGTATGAATTAAATATAATGAATCCTTATTAAAGCTATTAACGAGCAGTGAATGCTTTTCTCTTTTTCTTTTGTTGCTTGATCAATATTTAGGACACAGACCGCATTAGGTTTATTGCCCACTGTCACTTTAAGACATCGGAACATGTCCAATGACATGCGGATCCAAATCCACTGATGCACATCCGATACACTCACAACTGTTTAAGACATAACCGACATAGTTTAAGTTAATACTCTCCAAAACGGACATTTAGACATAATGTGTGTTTTTTGTCCATTCAGACACGAAAGAGAGCTAAATTCAGTACTCGCGCGCTGTATTGTGTCTATGGCTGGACGCGTCGGTCGTGTGTGCGCGCACAGAAAACCGCACCGAATAGAGATCTTTTTTTGCGTCGTCACTCTTATTCAGATGTGCGCTCTACTCATTCTCCCAGACGTTTACATTTTTTTAACGTTTTATGAGACATGCAGTGCATGCCAACTCGTGTGCCGCTGGGTAACTCAGCACGTTACAGTACAAATGTGCGCATCTACCACAAACGCAGGACATCTCTGACTGGATCTCTTCCTAAATCGTCACTATTTAACATTTTTGTCTATTTTTTATTCATTGAATATCCGTTGTTTAACCAGCGCAACATATTTGCGATGTCATTAAGCCATGTGATAGATGTAGCCGGCCAGTGATAGTAACTATAGTAACAGCATGAGAAGACGCGCTCCGTTGTAGTCAGCGCTTGGTCGGTTAATTTTGGCATTTGGCATAAGTAAGTTAGCCTAATAGGCTAGTAATAAATGAACACACATATAAAAATGTTTTTCGTCCTGTAGGCGTCCTGGAAAATATTTCTGTTCGTCCTAAACACATTTTCTATCGTCCCCAGGACGATAGGACGCCGTTAGTCTCAAGCCCTGCACCCTTCGCCAGCAGGGTAGCAACCTCCGCTCTCATGATGGGGGCATTGCCACCGACCATAGTGGAGCGAACTCCCCTGAAGCGGGGAGGAGACCGCGCGAACTGAATCGCGTAGCCGAGCCTGATCGTTCGTGCGACCCAGCGGGACAAGTTGGGGAGCTCTAGCCAGGCTCCCAAGAACTGTACCAGCGGGGTCATGCGAACCACAGACTTCCCGTCGGTGGGGCAGCGAGGCGGTATGACTGGCCCGGACGTGGACGGCATAGCAGCCCGGTGTGGGGGCGCAGTCATAGACCGCGTCCTGACAGAGGAGACCAGGGAAGGACGAACGTTCCACGGGGGTCTTCTCTGCCAGGGGTCTGGCGACAGAGGGGGATGAGAGCTGCACGGTCCGGGGACGGCGCGTGCTGTCATCCGGCTCTGGGACAGAGGAGGACGAGGGGTGCACGGCTCGGAGGCGGCGCACCGTGTCGTCTGAGAACTCTGTGTGCTCAGGGATGAACGTGTCACTTCTTTAACCACATTAGGCCGCTGCCCACCCGGGGGTGAGCAGCGGAGAGTGGAAAATAAGGGATTCTCCCCCGGCCCTCCACCAGGGGAAGGAGTGGTCCTGCTACCATATCCTGAGAAGTGACAATCATCCCTGAGCAGCCCGTCTCAGGAGCGCCGCTTAGCCCGGCGTTTAGCGGGGGGCGGGGCAGGAGAGGGCTGTGGCGTCCCCCCGCGGCCTCCAGAGCCCACCCGGGTGAACGGGCGGGGTGGGAGCCGCGGGAGGGCGCCTTCGGCGGATGGGCAGACTGAGGGATCTGAGCGGACGGCGGGGCCGTCGGGGCAGAATGCCAGAGTCTGCTCATGGGCGGTTGAGAACTGTTGTACAGCCCTCAACGGCACCGCCGAAGGGCCGACCTGGGATATGAGGGTGTCGGGCAGACGGGTCCGCCGGACATCCTGCACATCGGACAGGTTAGCCACAGGCTTGAATGGTGAACATCACCTGACCCAGGGAGCATGCGGCCACTTTCGTCGCTCGGGGAGCAAGGTCAGTGGCGGCGCGCAGCTCAATGAAGAGCCCCGGGTCAGTCCTACCCTCCTGCATGTCCATGAACACCTGGGCCAGGTAGACCAGCAGAATGGCCATGGCATGCAGTGAGGCGGCTGCCTGTCCTGGGCGCTATAGGATTTCGCCACAAATGTAGACGAAAAACTACAGGCTTTGGATGGGTGCTTAGGATCGCGCCGAGAAGAAGCACTCTGAGGACACATTAGCATCACAACAGAGCGTTCAACCGGGGGGACCCCAGTGTACCCATGGGCAGCGGCCCCAGGGGGAAGGAAGGGCGGAGGAGATCAACGAGGGATCGCTGGAAGACCTGGGGTTTTCAAGGATTTCGAGATCTCCTGATGCACATCCGAGAAGAAAGGTATTGGGGTTAGACGGCGACGAGGGTCCGCGGCCACCCCAAAAACCAATCGTCCCGGGAAAGCATGGCCGTCATCTCAGGATCTGACTTGACAAATGCCATATGCACACCCGAAAGTGGCAGCACTGTCAAATCTTCACTTCCTGAAAATTCTTGCCCGCCCTGTGATGCTGCGATGGACAACAGATCCGATTCTGGAACGTCAAGGGAAAACCCGCGGGGGGTCCGAAGACGGGCCCGTGGGCATCCGGTGAACGTTCACGGGTTGCGTCAATAAAGAGGGGGGCGTGGGGCACGGACAGATAGTCGGCGCCATTGTTCCACACCAACAGCCTCAGGTCACCCTGGCCACCAGCCGAAGTAGCACTTCACGTGGAGAGTGTTAGATCGGGGTGTGGATGAGGGGACTCTCTCTCTAACGAGATCATTGAGTCTCGACCATAATGACGCGATGATCACGTTCCCGCGGGGAGAACGTGAGTCATCCACAAACGCTGCTCTAGCGCGATCAAGCCCAAGCACGCAGAGCAGAGAATGCGCCCATCAAAATCGGAAATGAGTCAACCGCGATCAGAAATGCACGGGCGAGCCGTCTTTAAAAAGACGTGCCGCGTGCGAGCTCTTTTGTGAGAGAAAGAAACTCTGAGAGTGTTGAAGCGCCCGGGGAGAAACACACTCACTGGCAAACCACTGCACAGATAAGCAGGAAGTGCGCACTCGCCGGGAGATCGCCGTCACACCAACACCAGAGAATCTCGCTCGTCTGTAAATCTGACAGTTCAGAGATGGCTTGTGGAACGAAGGATTAACTTGGCTCCGAAGCGAAAACATACCTGCATGTTGCCAGCGTCCTCCTTTTATACCCACGAGGTAAGGCGGAGATACGCTATGCAAATTCCGCAGACCCATGGCATTTCTTTGGCATTGGCTCGTTTTGTAATACTCGAAGTTGATAGGCTTTCTAAGCGAAACCCCATTTCGTCGTCATCCGACGTAACTCGGAGTGACAACGAAAGGGAATTGAGATTTTCAACAAGCTGATTTTATTCTCTGTCATGAACTCGGATATCCTCAAAACTCAAACATGTTGTTTAGAATGGCGTGAGTCAACATGTCAAACTATAAAACAGACGTCACAGGGCTAAATGCATAACATCGTAAAATGAACGCATACATAGTTTTATATCATTTGATATGGCAGGGAAGAATCCAAGTGCAATTATTAGCGTTATTTTAATGTTATGTTTTTTTTTTACTTAAACTCTACACTGTTGAGATGGTGATATGAACATGCCCACATTCAAGCATTTACAGCTCAGCTTTTACAGCAGATTTACTCCACAAACAACTGAAAATCGTGACCTAAATATTATTTCCATTTATGATAATCCTAAAATTCATCATTTCTTTTTGAGATTTCAACTAAAATGAAATGCTTTATAGAAAACGCTAATAAAAACGAATTATTTGGCATAATAACTCTTGTTAGATTTGTGTTGGTCATATGAAGTTCAAGCGAAGTCTGAGCATTGAAACATTTGCAACTAAGATCAAATTTAGTCCTATTTATTCATATTATTATTATTCAAAATACTGTAAATGTTAATTATATGTAAATGTTTATTTTGACAACCTATCCGTGTCTTTGTGTAATTCTTAAATGTTATTATTTGTCTTGTTATATTTATGTGTGTTCAAACACACCTGGCAATAAAGCTCGTTCTGATTATTCAATAAACCACGTGTTAACTGTGTGAAACTCACTCCACATTTACATTTAGTCATTTAGCAGATGTTTTTATTCTCATCAACAGATGAACATCACAAGCAGTTTATCACAGGAGTTATTATAATAAGTGTCAGATGAAGACCGTTGCTCCAGCACAGCTCAGTAGAGCAGGTTACGGTTCTGGAAAGTGACTTTTCATATTTCTTTAATATTTGGATAAACCAGCTATTTTAAGACCAGCTACCTAACATTCTTCAGGACAATATTAGCACTATCCTCTAGACAATGTAGTACACATGTGAGAGAGATACACATTACTACACAAAAATTGATTTTCTTGAAGAAAAACAAAAAATCTAAGCATCTTGGCAAATGTTGCATCATGGGATTGTAGTTCATCCCTTCATAACACACATTGACAAATATGTCTATTTGCACTATTTAGAGTCTGCATACAATTATGAAACAAAATAGCAACATCACATAAATTAATAATAAAAAGTGAAAAGTGTAATTAACAAAGAAATGTAAAATGGATGGTAAAGAATAAAATGGAGTATTATCGTTGTGAACACTAGATGGCCCAATACACCAGATTAATCTAATGAACCTTTTCCAGTTCAGAGAGAGCATAAGCTTGTTTCACCATTATACATTTACATCACATTTACATCTTTTCTCAGATGTTTTTATCCAAAGCGGATTACAAAAGAGGAACGAATACATTCATCAAAGAGCCAACAATCGTTGCAGTTCATAATGCCCGGTTTATTAGATAACTACAGTAGATAAACAAGAGGAGAAGTGTCACAGGTCGGGGGGGTCAAAGCCAGACTGCACCCACCCCTAAAACCAGGACCACCTCGAGGAACGTGCCAAAGACCAGACAGACAAGTAGATAAAAGTTAACAAATTTTATTGAGTAAAATGAATTAAAAAGTCTTAGTCAAGCTCCTGTGTCCCTCAACAGGTGCGGGAGTCAGACCTCTTACCCCAGTCGAGGTGTCTAACTCTTCACGGCAACTCGGGCCAGACGTCACAGCTCAGAGGAGGGGGTCAGCCGCCGGTCCGACAGGAAGGTGAATATTCCGATAATTAGAACCTCTCAGGGCGTAGAACGGGACGGGTCTCGAAGTTCGGAGAATCTTTCCTTGAACAGGCAGGTGAATATCCAGGTACGTAAACCTTCTTGGAACGGGACAGGGTCTCGTGATTCAAGGATGACTTCCCACTGAGCAGCCAGGTGAGTATCCAGGTGAGCCGACCTTCTCAGACCGTAGAACAGTCAGGACGGGACCGGTGCAGAAGCTGGGCTAGGAGGGAACTCTTCCACCAGACAGGTGAGTAGCTAGGTACGTATACCTTCAAGGAGCGGAGCAGGACAGAGTCTCGTGATGGAGAAGGATCTTCGAGGGGCAGACAGGTGAGTATCCGAGCAAACAAACCTTCTCGGACCATCGAGCAGTCGGGGCGTGACCGGTGCAGAAACTAATGGCCAGGAAAGAACTCTTCCACCAGACAGGTGAGGGATTGGCTGGAGGGTGTTTTCCTGCAGCAGACAGGGAGGTATTCCGTGTGTCTCTCCTTCAGGCAGGCATCACGCGTTAGTAAAGAAATCCTCAATGAAAGAGACAGGGTCAGTTATACAAGTGCATGCGCACTTTTCCTTCAATACGGAGACGAGGGCTTACGGCTAGAGTGCATTGGTGCAAAACAGACAGAGATGTGGCCAGTGTGTGTCTCTCCTTCAGGCAGGCATCACACATTAACGGCGAGATCCTCTATTAAGCAGACAGAATAAGTTGTACAAGTGCCCACATTCTTCTCACATGCAGAGGTGAAACATGCACATTCAACACTTCGAGTCTTCTTCAGTAACAGCGGACAAGAATATGCACTGGGGAATACTCGGCAGTTAATATGTATATAAGTCCCACACACCACAACCTCACTTCACGCCACTACTGTGTGACACTTCAATTCAGGCACTGCATATCCACTCTCACTCTCAGTGCAATAAGGCCAGCACTTACCCAATGATCAATCCTTCCACTGTTGTGCTGAATCAGTTCTCAAAGGACGACGAGATGCAGATGACTTCTCACGGGCACGGGGGACGAGCGTCTTCAATGCTCTCTCACATTCAGAAGAAAGATAGCAGGAATTCGATGATGCCTCGATCCGATCAATACACTTTACAACTTTATATCCAGCTCGGGGCAGAGTATACCTTCTCATAGATCCGATATCATACTACTTATCTTATCTCTAAGGATGGCTGGCGCGAAACAGACGTTCCGAAGCTTTGCGAGATCCCGAAGCAAAGATGATTCGAAACACTGATCCAAAGCGTGATTCAAAACACCCACGTCACGTGACAACGGCTAAGTGAAGCGTCTAAGTCAGGGGTGTCCAAACTTGGTCCTGGAGGGCCACTGTCCTGCAGAGTTTAGCTCCAACCCCAATTAAACACACCTGAAACAGCTAATCAAGGTCTTGATTAGCTGTTGAAGGTCATTAGGCATGCCAAAAACTTACAAGTAGGTGTGTTGAGGCAAGTTGGAACTAAACTCTGCAGGACAGTGGCCCTCCAGGACCGAGTTTGGACACCCCTGGTCTAAGTGTTTCATCAGGTGGAGTGCTCCGCCGAATCAGGGTTTCATTGATTGGTCGGTTCGGGAACAAATCACACAATCACACAGTATAAAAGTTTTGTCAACGCATTTTCATATCGTGGGTTTTTGTGAGAGGAGTTTGGTTTTGAGATAGCGGATTTTTGGTGATATAGTGACATTTATAGTGCGATTTGTTTAGTTATATTTAGGATTTAATTTACATTTACACATTGACTTAGAGACACACAGAGTACATATAGTGACACATTAATAGATGCATTGATAGAAATATATATATATATATATATATATATATATATATAGATTAATAGATAGATACATATAGATTATTAGATAGATGGGCTACATATAAAATAGATAGATAGATAGATAGATAGATAGATAGATAGATAGATAGATAGATAGGTAGATAGATAGATAGATAGATAGATAGAAATGGAGGCTCCACAGAAGAGATGCCGTACATCTGTGGTGTGGGAGCATTTCCATTTGGAAACCCCAAATAAAGTGAGATGTGTGTATTGTGATCGGCAGCTAGCCTACTGCAACAATACATCATCCATGATGCGCCATTTGAGGAGCATTCATCCTGCCATTCTGCAGGGTGCAGAGGATGGTAGTGTTCCCCCTGTACCAAGGCCTGCTACTGACACTGCTGGGCCATCTAAGCAAGGTATGCATTGTTTGAAATATAGGCTAATTATAAGTGAAATATAATAACTAAGTGTTGGGCCATTGTTTAGAAAGGCCATGGACCAAGACATGCCTAACATCCCAATCACAACTGCCAATCACTTTAAAAACAAATGTTGTCAATATAATATTATACTTTGTGAATATACATTTTATATGTCTACATATGAGTACCCAATCTACAGCCAAGACATCATTTTGTTTTTTTGTAATTGTTGTATTTCTATAATGCACTTTATCTTTCTCTGCACACTGAGCATAAATATTCATAACATAACTTTGTTTAGGAAGGTTTCCAAATGAACCAGTAGACTACTTTCACGGTAGGCTACTATTTTTCCAATATATTTGTCTGAAAGTTCGTCCTTCAACAGCAGAGAAATTAATATTTTTGAATAAAAATCTATAAGAAAGGGAGACATTGTGGCTTGATTTATTTTTATTAATATTCATTTTTCATGACCAAAATCACATTATGCAATGTGATGAGACTACAGGTTACAAGCTTCATATATTACAAAAATACAATAATAAAAATAAAAAAAACATTTTTTTATTAGCTCTTTGTAAAGGTTGTTTCAGATCAACACCTGCAAGTGACCTCTAGGTGTCACCGTGGAGACGGGTTTCGGATTGATTCGAAGCCTCGAAACAAAATGGCACATTTGCTTCGACTGTTTCATTGCTTCACGAAGCCTCGATCTGCCCATCACTACTTATCTCCCTTTCAATGATGATGAAGCTTTCCGGTCTTGACTCGATCTCCACAATTCACTCACTTTCCATCTTTCGACGTTTTCAACTCGTATTCACACAATCACCGTTGCACCCTCAATTCAGCCGAATCCTCACAGTATTCCCCAGATATCTCCGCGAATCAGCGCCACTGCAAAAGAAACGATTTCTCCCGGGGAGCACCACCCCCGACTGCCTCTTCCCTCTGCTTTTATACACTTCATTTGTCTGCATAGCCCTATCGCAAATCCCCGCGAAAATCCTCCACACCTGATGCTGATCTGTCATCAGCCGCCGCTGCCATGGCGACAGATACACAACCGAAACCGGCTCGGTGTTCCAGTAAGGCCGTTCCGGGGGGAACACAATTTCAGCGGGACTTAGTTCCGCTTCGCTTCGTCACCTCGTGACAGAAGTTTGGGAAAGCTTGTGTCCTGTGTGCTCTTTCTTTGAAATATTCTCTCCAGATTAGTTATAGTTTTATTGTTTTATCTCATGTTCTGTCTTAACAGAAAATACAATACAATCACATACTCCTCATATTTTGATAGTTTAATCAAACCTGAAGTGTAACTTATTAAAAGCAAATATTGTGCAAAAATCCCCTCCGGACATCACTTTTAGCCACTACTGTATCAATCCCTGACCAGGGCTCAAAACCGTCCATATCAACTGGGGCTAGCGGTTTAGCTGGTTAGCATAGCCTTAAAAAATACCATTTTGCAGGCATAAAGCATCCATTAAAGGTGCCATATGTTAAAATTGAGGTAAAAATATCCAAAAAATTAGCTACACGTATCAGAAGAATGAGAAGAAATAAGTGCAATGATGTCATTAAAAAAATGACAAGTTATAGTGCTGCCGAGATATAAACCTGAATTAGCATGCTAAATTACTAGCCCCGGCCCGGCCGGTGTCTAATACCAGTTTCGGCCATGGGAGGCGGTATGCAGGCAACATACATAACCACCAGCCAAACTGCAACACACGAATAACTCGCACGGCTTGTATCTCTTTAATCTCTAAAAATCTCCAAATGCTCCACGTGAAACTGCGGTCTTACTATAGTGTCAATTGATTTGATTAATATGCGCGAGGGAGAGAGAGCAGGACCGCGCTCGTGTTGTTTGTAGACGTGAGACTCTCTCTCTCTCTCTCTCTCTCTGCTCGAAATGCGCCCTGTCAAGCGCAGCGGCAGCAGTCATTCTATTCTACATCCCTCACCGATCAAATTAGGCTTTGGCGGGACAAAGCGGACTATTTGACGGTTTTAGAAGATTAACAACCTGAAACTAAAAAACAGACTAGAGTAGGCCAACTTTCTGGAGGTATACTGCCCCCATTTGGTATGGAATATGTGGAGTATGAATTGATTTTTTGACATAAGGCACCTTTAATGACTATATAAAAGTAAAGTCAAGTCAAGTCAAGTCAAATATATTTATATAGCGCTTTTCACAATACATATTGTATCAAAGCTGCTTCACAGTATCAATCAAAACAACTTAATTAAAGGTGCCCTAGAATGTGAAATTGAATTTATGTTGGCATAGTTAAATAACAAGAGTTCAGTACATGGACATGACATACAGTGAGTTTCAAACACCATTGTTTTCTCCTCCTTATTTAAATCTCGTTTTTAAAAAACACCCCTGAAAAACAGGCGAATCTCCACATAATACCGACTGTGACGCAACAGTCGGGATCATTAATATGTACGCCTCCAAAGATTTGCATATGCCAGCCCTCCTCAATGCCCGTCGGAACAAGCGAGGATCAGAGGGAAAATGGCAGATCATGGAAATAAATGCTATGTTCCAGGCTGTGCAGGGGATGTGAGGACTTTTCATACCCTTCCAACAGAAAAGAAATGTCAACAGGCGTGGTTGATGTTTATATATAATCGGATACCGCAACAGTTTAATTCGAAGTTGTTAGTTTGCCCATTTCACCACGGACTTATTTTCGAACCTGGGACAATATCAAGCTTCTCTCAGCGTCTCAAACTGAAGAAGGGGTAATTCCAACTATATTCCCGCAACCGGTAAGTAATGATTTTATTAACGATAATTTACAAACTCCAAGTAACGAGCATATATAACTAACGTTAAATAATTCTCAGTGAATAAACTATACAGAAAGCGATCAAAGAACAATCCACACAGCGCGAGTTTATCTGGACTCTTGCCAAACTCGTTATGAAATCAATGACGCTGTTACACTGCACAACAAAGCTCTTACTGTATTTACATCGTGTTTACATTGGTGAAAGCATTAGAGAGAGTGCAGAAACTGCATTGTCTCGCGATCAACAGACTGTCATCTGCTTGCTCAATGCTCATCACAGCAACATTTTATGTGATGGAAATAGATTTAAATACTTTAAAAACATCTCACGATTCGTTAATCTCGATAGCTGTAATAGTTAAAACGTATATAACAGCTGTAGTAAAAGTATTCGAGACAGTTTCACATGTAATATGTAGTTATTTCATATGCAAGCATGTCAGCCAATCACAGCAGTGGCCGGTTCTCACAGCAGACACGCCCCTTCAAACAGAGTGTTCAAATCAAAGGCTAAAATCAGGCTAGGAAAAATGCCTTTTATTTCTAAATTATGACTATTTTTGATCTAAAAAACATACTAACATTATAAGGGCAACACAGGAAACATTATAAAATAATAAAATAACCCCATTCTAGGGCTTAATGTTTGTTTATTACTGGAAAAAAGACATCCAAGTTTGGTAGAGCTGATCAATGGTATGATTGGTTAATTAATTTGAATATCCCCAACTGAGCAAGCCAAAGGCAACAGTGGCAAGGAACCGAAAAACTCCATCCAGTGACCTAATGGTGTCCTAACACCCCATCAGATGACCCAATGGAGAAAAAAAAACCTTGGGAGAACCCAGGCTCAGTCGGGGGCCAGTTCTCCTCTGGCGTTTATGAACTAGAGGCCGAATTTACAGTAACTGTAAGATAAAAAATTGATATGAATGCCTGGCTAAATAGATGCGTCTTCAGTCTAGTTTTAAACTGGGAGAGCGAGTCTGAGCTACGAACAATATCAGGAAGGCTATTCCAGAGCTTCGGAGCTAAATGTGAAAATGCTCTGCCTCCTTTGGTGGATCTGGATATCCTAGGAATGACCAGAAGCCTCGAATCTAGTGATCTTAAAGAGCGCGATGGATTGTAAGGCGATAGAAGATCCGTTAAATAGACTGGAGCTAAACCATTTAGAGCTTTATAAGTCAAAAGCAAAACCTTGTATTTAATACGGAACTTTATAGGTAACCAATGAAGTGATGATAAAATCGGTGTTATATGATCATATTTTCTTGATCTAGTAAGAACTCTAGCGGCTACATTTTGCACTAACTGTAGCTTGTTTATTGAGGATGCAGGACAACCAGCTAATAAAGCATTACAGTAATCTAGTCTCGAGGTCATGAATGCATGAACTAACTTTTCTGCATCAGAGACTGATAGCATATTACGTAGCTTAGCAATATTTCTAAGGTGGAAAAAGGCAGTTTTTGTAACATATGAAATATGCTTTTCAAAAGACAGGTTGCAGTCTAATGTAACACCCAGGTCTTTTACTGTAGCGGATAGAGTAACAGGGCATCCTACTATGTTTAAAGTCGTGCTGTGAAAGGTTTTGTTAACGGTTTTTAGAACCGATAAGTATTACCTCTGTCTTGTCTGGATTTAATAAAAGAAAATTACGCGTCATCCAATCTTTTATATCTTTAACACAATCTGTCAATTTGGATAATTTAGCGTATTCATCTGGCCGTGATGAAATCACGGCCAGATGTCTCGGAGGCTTTTAATAGTGTAAGATAATTATGTTTTTCACAGTCTGCTGAAGGAAGTTTTAATATAGAGCATCAGTCACATGACATGATGGTGGCGGTTAGTGTTTGTCATGATACCTGAAGGATGTGAAGAAGAAGCTGAAGTAGGATGTGAAGAAGAAGCTGAAGTTGGACGTGAAGTAGAGGTTGAGTCTGGTGTTGGAGCGGCTGAAGAGGGACAGTTATTAAGTGAATGAGTAGGAGAAAGTAGTAGATCAAAAAACACTATGAAACAACAGCATTATGAAAAGTATTGCGATATCAGTCAGTGAGAGTTTATTATGATGATAAACTCATAATTGTTTAATTCCATAATACATTTTCCACCCTTTCTCTGACCATCTGAATGAAAAGCTTGGGTTTTGGCCCTGGTCCTTAAGTCTTCAAAGTAAACATGAATAATAAAAGCCTGTTAAATACTGTCGTATATGACATTACTCGCTGGGGAAGAAGAAATAACAGTGTAAGATTGCAATCTATGTATTAGACTAACGATTAGGAAATTGATCAAGAAAATGTCTCGTTTGAATAACTCCTAAGACCGTTTGGTGTGTGAAAATAGTTGTTTTGTTCTTATCTACTGGCATCAGTGTTCAAATCACTAATGTTTTACTGTGGAGACGGTCCTGTGCTGACATGTTTTATAGTGTAACGTCATAATGTGGAGGAAGTAGAGAACAAGTTCGTTTAAAAATATTCAGCACGTTTTTGTAAGGAGGAAGTTTTGAGGTTTGAAACTTAAAGAATATTTTTATACAGTGACCTCTTAAACGTCAAACAATAATCAGCTGTACTGTTTAGAAAAACTTGCTTCATGCTTATGCATGACATATTGATTTAGAGTGAGCTGAACAAGATTAATGTTAAAAACTATAACAGTAAGTATAAAAGTAAGATGAATTTTGTGAGAAATATTTTATGACACTACCAGAATTAAGAGGCCGTTTTATTGTCAGGCATTTTCTATGAATTACAGTTTCATAGAGAAATGTTTCAAAGAGGTTGAAAAAAAATAACTATTTTTTTATTTTTTTATTTAGCAGAATTAAGAAGAATTATGTCAATAAATGCAGAATCTATAATAGAGTGAGCTGTATTTCTCTACTCACCATAGACAGTAACATTGAATCTGTATGTAGACGATGGGCTGATGCGGCTGATCTCAACTTCATAAACTCCAGCATCTTCAGTTCTGATGTTCATGATGGTCAGAGATCCAGTCTTCTTGTCCAGCTTCAGTCTGTCTCTGAATCTTTTATCAAGATCATTAGGGATCTTGCTCTCTGTTTTATTGATTGTAGCTATAAGATTCCTGTTAGTTCCAAATCTCCAGATTATCTCTTCATCTTTCTGTATTTCAGTGAGACTAGAGTTTAGAGTGACTGAATCTCCCTCCTTCACTGACACTGACTTCAGTTCATCTGTACCAGCAAACACTCCTGAAGAACACACAGAAACACTCTCTGTCACACATTCAACTTTAAGTTGTTTTAATGAAGCTTTAACTGAAGTTTGAAGGGGTTTTGAAATAATAATAAAAAATTGAGAATTTATAAAGATAGAAATGAAAAAAGATGGAAACAGTGGAGAACAGTTATCTGAACTTCTTATATTTTACATTTTTATTTTAGTGTTAAGAGTTACACAAGTAAATTCAACAGGGAGGTGGAACTGAAGTTCATTAGAGCTCCACATAAACAATATGCAACTGTAAAAAATGTAACATCTAACTTACCAAACAGAGAGCAACAGCACAAACAGCAAAAAGCAAATGTGTGAAACATTTCTTTCAACAGTTCAGTGGTCTGAAATAGTTTCAGTCAGTCTGAAAACC
Source organism: Gila robusta (assembly GCA_030770095.1). Lineage (NCBI taxonomy): Eukaryota > Metazoa > Chordata > Actinopteri > Cypriniformes > Leuciscidae > Gila > Gila robusta. Next base: position 38,328 of record JAVALU010000108.1, on the reverse strand, counting down.
TGTGTGAGTGTCTGCAGTGAAAATGTGTAGAGAACAAGTGTTGACAATCTTAACTATTTGCTAACTTCCTCCAGACTGAATTAGGCCACGCCCCTTTCTCCAAACACACGCCCTCTCTCCAAAACTCCGCCCACAAATGTTGTGTTGTTTATGTCTGTGATGTTTGTTTTGTCAGATATTTTAAAGATGAATCTCAGCAGTTGCTTCACTACGAAAGTTTCGTCCACAAGCATTTATAAATGTGAAATAAGTAGAATTAATACTAAAATAAAATATTCATGCTAAGAATAGTTTGACTAACTTAAAATCAACTAATTGGCTTATTTCGTATTGTAGCTTTTCATTATTTTTACAAATGTTTCCATTTGTCACTTCTGACTTGTTTACATCAGAAATTTGAATATGAATATACAAGGTCTGAGATCCCAAGCTAATGGGACACTAATCACCATTATGGTGACTTCAAAACAAATACAGTGGTAAAAAATTACATTTCTTACATAAAGACACACACTGAAGGAAGAAAATCCATGGCAGCACAGCGTGCCAAACGTTTACCATTAATAAAAATTCATTAATTAAGCTGAAATAACATGTTCAGACTGAAACAGTAAAAAGGGTATATTGACCATAAACTAAACAATATAATGCTTAAATTGTAATAAAATGTAATGTAAATTAATTAATTTTACAGTTATCTTTAAGATTATGTAGATGATGTTATTAATTGCACGATTGATTATAATAACTCTTTGATTCTAGCGTGAAATCTAACCGTGTAATTAATCAGATAATATGAAGTATTTCAATAACACATTGTGCATACAAAAAAAGTTAGACACACACAGTCATCAAGGATCAGCAGATAAATATCACAATGTTGTGGTTCATCTAGAAACGGGTTTATAACTCTGTGATTTTTAGTGGAAACTGTAGACATCACTTATAGGTTTAAGATATAAACACAAAATTAGATGTGGTATATTCTGACTTGATATTTTCAATGAATTAAAAGGCGGTCCATTTCCCCTTCCATTTTTTTAATGCTTTATTATCAACAAATAGCATGTACAAGAATAACTTCCATACATCAGAAAAACATATCACTTGCTTCACAATACAATATAAATAACAAAACAAAGAAAAAAGGAAAAGAGAAAAAAAAACAGTGAGGGTACAGATATATATATATATATATATATATACTGTTAAGCATAAATATATTTTTTATATGAAAATTTTAAATTAAGAACATATTGTTTTAATTGCTTTGCTATTTTTAGATTTCGACATCACATCTATATCTATACATTAATCTCTTTCTTAATTAAGCACTGTTTCCCACTTGTGAATTTAAATAAAATAAAATTTGTAATGAAACCAGCATCCTTTGAGTAATGGTCCTTAATACAATAAAGGAGGGTATACACTGTGCGATGTCTGTGCGATTTCAGCAAGGTTCCTACTCACACTGAACGAGTAAATCGCAGTGTTAATTTTGGCAGCCATTTTTGATTTAGTCTTAGTCTTCATCTTCAGACGAAAATGCTTATTGGTCTTAGTCACATTTTAGTCATTTTGTCTTTCATAGTTTTATTCTAGTTTTAGTTGACGAAAAGTCATTGGATTTTTTGTCAACTTTGTCATTACTTTTAGTCAGATACCGACATTAATTTTGGTAGCTATTTTATATGTAGGCTACTGTAGTCTGTAGACAAAAAATGTCATTACAATTTTTCTCTCTAGGCCAGTTCAGTTAAGCTTATGAGAAATTTGAATCAAGGTAACAGGCTGTATTGACATTGCACTCTTTAGCAGTAGCACTAGTGCAATTCTACATATCCCTTTTCCTTAGTTCCAGTTTTTTAGAGTAACGTTACCCCCGGTACTCTTCCACTTAGACTGCAGTCACACCTTTTCCATTAAGGGACAACATTTGCCCCCTTTAATCGATTTTTCCAGTTCATTTCTTACCTTTAAAAATACATTTATAATAATAAATAATGCTTTAAATAAAACAATGTTCAAATATGCAATGATGGTAAAAACGAAGTGATACTTTTAAATATTAAATTAAAATCACCAGTAGGTGGCGGTAAGTCACTGTCTTTATGAGTGAGTCATCGAGTCATTCAGTAACGAAGCAAGTGGCTGTATTTATGGACGGGTCATTGAATCTCACGATTCGTTCAAAGCCACAGATTCGTTCATGAATCACCGCTGTGTGCTGCAGTTCTGCTGTGGCTTTCGTTGCAAAATAGAGCAATAAGCCTACTGACAATACTGTTTTAAATGTAGTACATCACTTAATGTTACCCTTTTGTTTGTTGAACTGTTGTATAAAATCAATGTCACATTTGAAATCGTGTGGATATTCAGGAAACATTGCTTTTTTGCTTGTATAATATGATCAACATTAAAAACACTGCTGGATAGCAGCCTGCGTTTTGATCGCAGATTTAGTCACACAAACAGCGCAAGCGGCTCGTGACAGAAAAAAGACCGACTGAATGACACTTTAATTTAAAGGTACAATACCTAAGATTTTTGCATTAAAATATCCCAAAATCACAAGGCCAGTGTTATATATTTAGTTAAGGTGATAACTTACAATATTCCAAATGTTTCAAACAATGTTTAAATCGCGAGAAAATTGAGATTTTAACCAAGGAAACGGGGCGTGTGAGCAGGGGTGAGCTGGGAGTCGCCAGTCAATCGCGTCATATCCGCGTTACCCTCGGTTTCCGCAGAGCCGGACAGTAACGGAGTACATTTACTTGAGTACAGTACTTGAGTACAATTTTGAGGGATCTGTACTTTACTCGAGTATAATTTTTGGGGATTACTCATGACTTTACTCAAGTACATTTGAGAGGCAAATATTGTACTCTTTACTCCACTACATTTCTATCCATAACCGTGAGTACCCGTTACTTCTAAAAATAAAAAAAAAGGAAAAAAGAAAAATCTCGGAAACCCTCAATTTGTTGTTTCCCTCTCAAACGTGATTGGATTGTGCAGGCGCCACTGATTGGGACAGCCTATCAGCAAATCACCTTCACCTTCAGCTCTGAACTGACGCCAAAGTAAACTCCATGGTCAGATTTAGATAAGAGACGAAACCATGGACGAAACAGGTTCAAATGTGGGTGCAAAAAATCCATTAAAACTCTAGCAGAGGTTTGTCAGAGCGTTGCCATTGTGCATTGCCTTGTGGGCAAGTGAGCAATGTTAAATAAAGCAACATGGTAAAAAGATGAAAATTACTTGAATTAACTTTCAATTCCTTTTAGATTATCAAAGGTATTAACATTAACATTTTTCATAACTCCATGTAGGACGTTTCTGTACATAAATGTAAGCACGGTTCGCGTACCTACCCCGAAGTGATAAAATAAAATTCTGTATCAAATTTATAGGCAAAGACAAGTAGTTTGTTTAGGCATGGTCTGTAGGGAATTACAAACCTGCGCACATATATTCGAACACACATAACTATAGAATCAATTCTTAATGCGCATGTGAACTCCATCAGCGTTTATCACAGGTTCAGTTTAAAGTCTGTTTAGAGAGAACGGTGTCATCTTAGCGGCCCCTAATTTAATAACAAATGATCATTTCGACGGAAGTGAATCAATCAAAACTAACTTTAGCTGGAAATAACATTATTCAAGAATCGCTATAAAGCCAAAACAATCTCTGTTACCTTAAATTATGTTTATCTCTGTAAAGCCGCTTTGAAACAATCTACATTGTTAAAAGTGCTATATAAATGAAGATGACTTGACTTGACACTGTGGCAGTAGTAATGCAATATTTAGAAAATTTACTCTTGTACTCTTGATACTCAAGTACTTTTAAAAACAAGTACTTCAGTACTTTTACTTAAGTAGACATCTGACTGTAGTACTTTTACTTGTACTTGAGAAAAATTTAGCAAGGGGTATCTGTACTTTTACTCAAGTAACGAAGCTGTGTACTCTGTCCGCCTCTGGGTTTCCGCTCGTACTGCGTGGAGTCCTGGACAAATGCGGAAGTTGTAGTTGTGCGTTAGCGTCTATCAAGCAACAAACGTCAGCTTGTTTCGCGCATTTGTTATGGAATGGAACACAATTATTCTTTTGCGATTGCAGCTGGTTCTGTCGACAAAGACAAGTCTCATAAACGCAAACGTCAACGAACGGGTCAACCAAACGACCCAAGAAGAATTTGGGACAAGAAGAGAAATAAAACCAGGATCAACATCGGTTTGGCATTTCCTAAATGGAGAGAACTTCGTGAAAAACTCGAACTAGAAAGAGACGCCGATCTTGCATGTGTTTTAATTGACAGGTGAGTAACACAGTGCTCTGTATTCAATTTTCATGCCAGTAAAGGATTCAAAACAATTAGTATTATTGTTAGAATGTCTTGTTGTCTATGCATATGATGTGAAAAATCGTAAGGTCATATTCACCGCGAATACTTCTATGTAAATAAATATACGATGTTCTAGCCTACATAAAGATTAATCAGTCCTTTGGCAAATGATGTGGGCAGGGGCGTAGCCATCATTTCCAAAGTGAGGGGGACAGAATGTCAAGTGTAATACAATTTTTTTTTTCAGACTTTTGTTGACAGGTTAATTGGCTTAATATGCTATTTTTTTTAAAGCCAAAAAAACAGAAAGAAAGAAATGCAGATGTTCAGTACTTTATATCTCACACGCAGGGATTTTCCTGGCTTAAAACGAGGCGGAGGTGGTAAAATTTTGTACATTTTAAAGATAAATTCATTAATCTGGTGCACTTTGAGTCCCCGAATCCACTGTTAAAAATAAATAATCCACCCGTCAACCGCCCAAACATATGATATTCTCTGATTTAGATATCTGATCATCGCATTACAATTACTCAAATTATAAGTGTTACTGTTAAGCATGATAATATGGTTAAATATCAAACTGAAGTAGGCTGATTTAAAAATAACATTTACTTCAAATAAAAGTTCTTCTTTTGGCAAAATAACATTTCCTTAATAGCCTAAAGTCTGTAAACTAAAACTTTCCAATTGAAAACCTTCAAACGTCAAGCTTTTAAAAATACTTCAAACTTTCTAGTTAGGCTTTTTCAAGAGAACTTAAAGTTTGTCTACAAACTTTTTTATCTAATTGTAAAGTGTTACCGAATTATGGTAAACATCATAGTCTACACATGTTATTGCCTGATTCAAGCAGATCGTGGCTGTTAATGCATGAACATACAAATTCAGCATTAACCATCACCATGTTTATTCTAATTTGAAGGGCTTTGATAACATATCGGTGAAAATAAAAGACATTACGAATAAAAAAAGATTGAAAATAGTGCACGTTTGTGCGGGTATAGTGAATATTTTAAATTTACAACAAAACTTGTTAATTATTCAACAAGAGAAATAGGCAGAGTTATTCATCATTGTGCAACACAATTCGGATACCACATGACAACTTACTTACAGTGCTTGACTTTTTCGTGAAAAAGGAGTGAAGAGTTTTTTTTGCCGTTTTGAACTCTATGAAACTGATGGATTCGGCGCGGGTGCGAGCATGGGCGTGTCGTAAGCTAATGCACGAGTGACTGATTACCATGGAAGCGTGAAAGTCACGTATATAGACTATCCTTGAATCTTTGGATTTTAAATCTCGATTTAGGGCAGGCTATACACACCCGCGGAAACCTCAGCTTGTCATAGACACATTTGCCCTATGAAAAAGTGCGGGGGACGAATTTACATTTTATAAAAAGTGGGGGGGACACGTCCCCCCCGTCCCCCGCGTAATCTACGCCCATGGATGGGTATGTTCGAATGTAGCCTACGTTAAAATGCGCAGCGTTATCACAATTCAACAAATACAGTAACATCTGTGATAACTAATTTACTATTAAACCTTACTTTTCTTGCGGTTATTTCAGTTTAATGAAAAACAAGCATGTCATTAAACGCAACATTTATAGAAATCGAACTTTACCTCATCCATGAAAATTAATTTTCGATTCCCGTCTGACTGATTTATCCACGGTGGAGTTGAAAACAACAGTTCCCATCATTCCGCGCTCCTTCACGTCATCATCAAGCAAAGCCGTTGTTGTTGTTTTGAATGTAGCGCCCTCTAGCGGCATAAAATCTTAAGTATTGTACCTTTAAGTAGAAAAACTCAAATGAAGATAAGATCGCTGAACTCCAGTTTACGGTTCGAATGTCGAGCTGCGACTCGACTGCTCACATACGTGTGAAATATGCGCGAATCAGCGCAATAAACCCCCGTGCTGGGTTGGTAGATGATATCATCCCAGCAAACACAAAAACGTTTTAAAAACGTTTTTTTTCGCGTTGTGATAACGTTTTTATCCGACGTATTTAATACGAGAGATGTCGGGTTTTTTTACGTTATAAATACGTTTTTTTACAACGTTGCATAAAGTCGTAAAAACGTTGCATAAACGTTGTTTAACGTTGTTAATGGGACGTTCTTAAAACGTAAATATCACGTCTTACTTTCTGGATGTCGTCTTGGTTATAACACATTCACCCAAAATCACCAAAATGAGGTTTCCAGGTGCTTTGGATGTAAATTACCTTGAAGTGTTCCTCACAAAATGCATGTGTCCTACATCGGTCTTTTGTGATTCCATTGTGAAACGTAGTCGACCCGTTAAAAACATTGAAACGTCACTGGACATAGCCTTTTGGTGATATATATATATATATATATATTAGGGGTGGCACGGTTCACAAAAGCCACGGTTCGGTTCGTATCACGGTTTTAGGGTCACGGTTTTCGGTTCTGTACGGTTCTTGTTGTTATTTTTTTTTTTAATCTTTAACACTCCAGAAAGTACTTCAGCATATGATATAGGCTATAGCTTAATTATCCACAATTCAGGATACAGTATTAAAAAAAATGTATATCATGTAATCATGCACAAACTGAATTTGACTTGACTTTAAGCACATTATTGAGACCATCTCTGAGGAAAGCTAGGTGACATTTTGATACAGCAAGAGTGAAGACATTGATGAAATGCTTTTGTTTATTTGGCAAAAAAGGAGAATGTGTATTGCTATCTCTACAGGGACTTATATGCATTTTTAGCACACAAAGATTAAAATTAACTAGCATTTATCAAACTGTCAACTTCAGTGTAGCTCTTACAAAATGTTTATCTTTTAAAAGAAAAAGAGAGGAACTCTTAAAGCACTATCTTTTAAATAAGTCAAAATATGTTACACATCATTGCCTATAATGAGGCTATAACAATAGCAAAGGCATAACCATAAAGTGAAACATAAGTTCAACCTCAACACAAAAACAGTATCAACAATGCTTCTATTCCCTGAGAGTGAGGATACATTTTTTTCACTTGAAATTAAAGTGCAGTATTTGGAAACATATGACTGGAGTTCTTATCTAAACTTGGTGTCACTGTATATTTTAAAATATCATAGGTAACATGAAATCCAAAATGTTCCCACACACCGGACTTATACGACGCTGGCGCATCCTCCAACTCCGGTTAGCCTTCCTTACATCTCCCACTTGCCATTTCTATACGTGACGAGACCTGCAGCACTCCATACTCCACTTTTACTGTCTATAGGCTTGTTCGACTTGAACCGGCGCTGCACAGACCAATCGGTTTATGACATCAAAGTACCGCGAGAGTGATTGAAAAGAATACGGAGCCGTTGCTCTCGCGCTACTTTGATGTTTTTCATCGATCGGTCTGTGCAGCGCCGGTTCAAGTCGAACAAGCCTCATATGTATGTCCATTGTCATGTCCACACATCTCTTATTTCGCGCGAAAAGTAAACACACTGTCTGAGGTCACGGGCACGAGATTACATTGCGCATGCGTCGAACCGTGCGACGCACACACGCACCGAACCGAGACAAGCGAACCGAACGGTTCGGATGTTTTTTCATGTACCGTGCCACCCCTAATATATATATATATATATATATATATATATATATATATATATATATATAAATATATATATATAAATATAAAATATATTAGAATTTGTATTGTATTATAGGCCTATATTATAACCAATTTAGCCAAATAAATGTAATCAACAAAGAGTTAATTCCCAATCATGTTGACAAAACCAACTATGCAAAAACTTAACTTATTACATTAAAAGTTATGGATTGATTTATTAATTCACCATCATGTAACTACCCAACTTTTCATTCAAGCAAATGTGTCCAAAAAAACAAAAGTATACTCAAAAAAGAAAAGAACTCGCATCTCACAAAAAATAAATTTATTAATAATAAAAGAAAAAAAAAATATATATATATATATAAATATATATATATATATATATATATATATAAAATATATTAGAATTTGTATTGTATTATATGCCTATATTATAACCAATTTAGCCAAATAAATGTAATCAACAAAGAAAATACATTGTATAACAAAAGTTAATTCCCAATCATGTTGACAAAACCAACTATGCAAAAAACATAGATACACAACTGTAATAAATAATGCTAAAAGTATTGATGAAAAAAAAATACAATGTTGATTAAATATTTCGATTGCGTATCGTTACAGCCCTATTAAGGTGAATTTCGTTTTGTATGAATTGTATCTTAATTTTAATCAATGTTTCATCAACCAATTACCTGGATTTAATAAATAAGAAGTAAGTTAAATATAGCAGACAATAGATAAAAACGACATGGAGGCGCCAGAGCCTGCCCTGAACTGGAGCTCGTCTCGTAAAATGAACCGAAACTCAGCTTATAATGTAGCCTATAGTATATTGCCTCACTCACCTGAGAAATATATAGGCCTGTATGTCTAATTTTAAACAGGACCATTCAAAACGAAATAAAACACGACTGTTCTCTGCTTATGTAATCCGTATAAAATGTGCATTTCTCACTGGCGCGTTCACTACTGCGAATATCACGAGTCAGCATCGTCAACTGTATCTTTGCAGCGACACTGACAGACAAAAAAAAACGTATTAATAAATAATTAAAATGTCTCCTTGCTATATTTGACATATTCATAATCATAAATTCTTTAGCCGATTCTTTGTGACAGATTTGAGATGCTTTATTGGCAGAGCGCTTAAAAACACTGAAAACATGAATCTTTTTTTAGGCAATAATCGCACAACCTATTCGATATTCTATAATGAAATACTCAGTGACTCGTCCCAACCAAATATATATATATATAAAAAATTACTTGAATTATATTTTAAGTGAAAGAGTTAGCCATGGCTCGCAAGGATTGTTGAGCCACGACAGAAGTTTCCACTTTGAATGCTTTAGCCTGGCTGTTTTTTCTCCAGCATCTAAAGTGAGAAAGAAAATGTAAATGTAAACAAAAACAATGGTTGTCCAAAATGTGAAGTAAAGTGGAGTTTTCCCTCTACATATACGTGCAAGATTTCAGTCATAGATAAATTGTAGGCTAAATGTTTGCTTGATTGAGTGACGTCACGTGAAAACTATTAATTAAACTGTAGGCTAACTTACAGAGCATACTTTTAGGTTAAAATACATTAGCTTACCAGCAAAACCTTTACAAACCTATCAAAATCTCTCATCTACACATAAAATGCGATTAAAGGCCCAAACTTACAGCTTAACCTAACTTGCCTCTAACGTTAGCTGCTAGTTAAGTTAGCCTAAAGCCTGTTTTATGCTTCTGCGTCGAATCGACGGCGTACCCCCGCAGACCCCTCTGCGTCGCCGCGAACCCCTCTCCGAACCCTCCGCCGTGGCTCGACGTGCACCTCCAAAAAATTGTAACTACCCGTCAAGGCGACGCAGACCCCAAGGGCTGTGATTGGTCAGATGCACCGCGATGCAACGCAACCTGACGCAAAACCATAAAACGGCCACGACGCCGTAGGAGTGATGGCGTAGGTACGCCGTGGAGTTGACGCAGAAGCATAATGAGGCCTTAACGGTTAACGTTAAGAAGCTAACGGACTTTTTCGAAGACACAACCATTTCTATACAGTAAATATTCAACGAAAGCGAGTCATTTACATGAAAGAACGTGTCAGAACCATTTGTATGTACTAGTTGTGTAATTTCAGGGACTAATCTTACCTGAAAGTAGTTAAAACAACAGTGAGAGACGGAGTTTTGCAGCGTATCAGTTGAGCTGCAGTCCCGTTTCCATGGTAACGCCCTCCTCTCCAGTTCAGATGCGGCTCGAATTTTCAGCGCGCGCGCCCATTAAAATACGTTAGAAGTCATGCAGCATTTACATACATTTAGAATTGATGGAGTGAATTATTTGATAATCAGAAAACATATCCTGAAACTTGATTCATAGTGGATCGTAGGTATGTGGCCATCGTCAAACTGTAAATGGAATGAGAATGAAAGCATTGAAAATGTAAAACAATGTTTGAAGTATATAGTAGTAGGCTATAATATAATGTGGTAAACGTGGTGTAGAAATGAAATTGCAAAAACTACATGATATAGTCTAAGGCATGGACATATTTTCTCATATACACAAATTTACATTCCAAGTCTTATTCCAACGTAGAGATTACGTTATTTTAACACCTGAATAAAACGTCTCCCAAAAGTTGTAGTTTGGTCTAGTTTCCTTTTAGTAGTAAACAAACGTGATATGTACGTATTTTTGACTACTTAAAGAAAACATACCAGTTTGGTATTTTCACAACGTTTTTAAAACGTTTTATTTTGGTTACATTATTTATCCATTTTTAAAAAACGTTTTAAAAACGTTTTGGAAACGTTGTACTACAACATTACCTAACTGCAACCAAAATACAACGTTGTGAAAAGTTGTAAAAACGTTTTGTGTTTGCTGGGATGTAGCCTATATCCAGAGATATTGTCAAATCAAGCATCAGTTATCAATATCAAGATGATTTAGCACTTCCAATTTATGTATTAAATTATTATTAGTATTATTGTATTAGGGAAGGCTAATTTTATTATTAAATTGATCTGCTATTATAATTAATTTACCACGCAATAATTTCACAGCACATATCACCGCAATGCGCTGTGAGGATAATAAAATATTACATAAAAGCTTACTCATCGAGGAATAATAAAATAATAATAATATAATTATATGCCTATAATTCATTGTAATCGACCTAAATGTTTTAGACAATTTTCAATGAGGATCCTCACTGAAAATTGTCTAAAACATTTAGGTCGATTACAATGAATTATAGGCATATCATTATATTATTATTATTTTATTATTCCTCGATTACAATGAATTATACGCATATAATTATATTAACAGTCTATAATATGTCCGAACACTGCAATAATTAGTCATCAATGAAAATTAAAAACAGGTTTATTTCAAAAACATTGTTTAACAAATTAATCGAGCCACGGTGCTACATCACAGCTTGGAAGACGTGGGTAATAACTGGACTATACGTGTTTGACTATACTATACTAGTTTGAACTACAGAACTTAAAGAGTTCCCTCTTTTCATTTTTTTTTCTGCAGATTGAAATGGTTAAAATCTGTTTTCGCGCAGGCGCAGTGAGGGAAAAAACACTAAGATTAGGGCAATCGGTTCGTAGCTCTTTTTCAACTGTGCGATATAGTCACGAGGAGCGACCAAAATTTCTGACATGCCAGAAATTCAACCGACCATCCGATTGCCGGTCGGGAGAGGTTAATCGCCTCTCGTTTCCCTTGTATACTGCACGAACACTGCACGACAAACGACGCACGACAAAGCTGAAAATCGTCCCGACTCGAAAAAGAGTCGCACGAGTCAGAATTCGGCTCAAAATCGGACGAAATTCGCACAGTGTATGCCCGCAATTATATCACATATTTATAGGATAAGAAAAAAGTATTCAAAATATTATCAGCAATGAATTTCTCAATATCTTTCTAGAAACACTATCTTGGTCCAAAACATGAGAAATGATTTCAGTAGAACTTTCACCGAAATAACATTTCAAATAAAGTTCCTTCATTATTAATAACTGACTTACTAATAACAACCTGTTGCTATATCATTATTTAAATAAATAAATAAATAATAAAGATTTATTCCTGTACAAAATATTGCCCTTATTCCAGATAAAGAATGTTTGGGGAGAAAAGTTTTGTTTGTAAATGAGACTCCAAGCAGCAAGTGCTTGTTGATAGAATTTAATCCAAAGTTGTTCAATTTTATAATTGCACATTACAAGAAATTCCACACCACCTATGACAGAAAATATATCGAGGGATCATATTCTTACATAGACTATGGGTTTAGAAAATATCGTCTAAGCCAGTTTGTTTTAAAAGGATTGTCCATAGTCGATAACATTTTAGACCCCCTTTATCATATTAATTTAATATTACTGATTTCTTAATGTAGTGAATTTGTTTTTCCTTGTCAATTAATTTACATTGTGTGTTTGTCAACTAACTGAACAGAAACATATATTCTTGCTTGTCTTTTCAATAATTGGGAAAAATGTTCCTTATTATCAATAATTATTTTAACCTCCAAATATGTGATCCTTTCTCTGACAGAAATGTTACAATTTGAGGATTCCAAACAGTTGCCAGCTGGAGGCAGCTCACATTTATTGATATTAAAGGGATAGTTCATCCAAAAATGAAAATTAGCCCATGATTTACTCGCCCTCATCATCCTAGGTGTATATGACATTCTTCTTTCAGACGAATACAATCAGAGTTATATTAAAAAATATCCTGGCTCTTCCAAACTTTATAATGGCAGTGAATGGCTGTTTCTGTTTGAAGTCTATAAAAGTGCATCTATCTATCATTTAATGTGTGTATAGGCCTGCTGTTTGTGTGTGTATCGCTCTTGATCAAGCAACACTGTTACTACACAGCGCTAAGATATCCAGTAAAGAAAGCATTTTAATTCATCACAGAAATATAACATCGATCAAAGATCTAGTGAGAAGCATTTACATTTCTCTGTTATTAACCGTAGATCTATTAGATCAAACAGCACTGACGTGGAAACCAGGAGAAACATTGTGCCGTGAATGAACTAGTTATAGGATTTAATTCCAAAAATCATTAACATTCACGATTAATTTAATCTAGTAACACTTTAACCATGGAAGTATGGCAGGAATAGTAAAATGCTTTCAAGTACATCACACATCTTTTTCCAGCACTTCAAAACTCTAATATTATCATATTTAAATGTTATTTTTAATGTGATGACCAAAACATTATTTTTTCATCCTTCAAAGATCACCCCCTTTTATAAAAACTAAAAGTTTCAAGATGTAGGAAAACTCACACTTATTTAAAAATAAAAAAAGACATTAAATTACCATTGTAACCAGTAGGTGGCTGCCATTTCCACTCCCAAATATTTATTTTTGAATCATTTTGAATTATTTAGACATTATGAATAAAATTGCTGCCCTCAAATGTTAATCTGGAGCCTTGCAAACTTAAAATATAACTAAAGTAAAATAAACCTTTGTTTGTGACTACTACAATATTACATTTCATTTTTTTATAAGGAGCTGTTTTTGTTTTATATGCTGCTAAGAAGACACCCCATAGGTCAAGTAATAGCTCCATCATTGTTCAAAGTAAAAAAAAATCATAATTTATGATGTTAGTTTTAATAAAATAATAATAAAAAAAATCAAGGAAATATATAAGGACAGTATAGCCTTATATATATATATATATATATATATATATATATATATATTAGGGGTGGCACGGTACATGAAAAAACATCCGAACCGTTCGGTTCGCTTGTCTCGGTTCGGTGCGTGCGTGCGTCGCACGGTTCGACGCATGCGCAATGTAACCTCGTGCCCGTGACCTCAGACAGTGTGTTTACTTTTCGCGCGAAGTAAGAGATGTGTGGACAATGGACATAGGCCTACATATGAGGCTTGTTCGACTTGAACCGGCGCTGCACACACCGATCGATGAATAACATCAAAGTTCCGCGAGAGCAACGGCTCCGTATGCTTTTCAATCACTCTCGCGGTACTTTGATGAGCGCCGGTTCAAGTCGAACAAGCCTATAGACAGTAAAAGTGGAGTATGGAGTGCTGTAGGTCTCGTCACGTATAGAAATGGCAAGTGGGAGATGTAAGGAAGGCTAACCGGAGTTGGAGGATGCGCCAGCGTCGTATAAGTCCGGTGTGTGGGAACATTTTGGATTTCATGTTACACTATGATATTTTAAAATATACAGTGACACCAAGTTTAGATAAGAACTCCAGTCATATGTTTCCAAATACTGCACTTTAATTTCAAGTGAAAAAAATGTATCCTCACTCTCAGGGAATAGAAGCATTGTTGATACTGTTTTTGTGTTGAGGTTGAACTTATGTTTCACTTTATGGTTATGCCTTTGCTATTGTTATAGCCTCATTATAGGCAATTATGTGTAACATATTTTGACTTATTTAAAAGATAGTGCTTTAAGAGTTCCTCTCTTTTTCTTTTAAAAGATAAACATTTTGTAACAGCTACACTGAAGTTGACAGTTTGATAAATGCAAGTTAATTTTAATCTTTGTGTGCTAAAAATGCACATAAGTCCCTGTAGAGATAGCAATACACATTATCCTTTTTTGCCAAATAAACAAAAGCATTTCATCAATGTCTTCTCTCTTGCTGTATCAAAATGTCACCTAGCTTTCCTCAGAGATGGTCTCAATAATGTGCTTAAAGTCAAGTCAAATTCAGTTTGTGCATGATTACATGATATACATTTTTTTTTAATACTGTATCCTGAATTGTGGATAATTAAGCTATAGCCTATATCATATGCTGAAGTACATTTCTGGAGTGTTAAAGATTAAAAGAAAAAATAACAACAAGAACCGTACCGAACCGAAAACCGTGACCCTAAAACCGTGATACGAACCGAACCGTGGGTTTTGTGAACCGCGCCACCCCTAATATATATATATATATATATAACATATATATGCAGTTAACACATATACATAACACACACACACACACACACACATATATATATATATATATATATGTGTGTGTGTGTGTTATGTATATGTGTTAACTGCATATATATGTTTTATATATATATATATATATATATATATATATAATATATATATATATATATATATATATATATATATATATATATATATATGCATAATGGTATTTCTCTAAAACTGATAGAAAATTAGTATTATAATTAGTAGGCTATATTTAAAAAAATGACAGTTTTACTATCGGCTTTTTCACATATATTTATTTTAATCTTATTTAATTATTTATTTTAACCTTATTCATTCATTTAATTACATTTTTCATGGTTTCACTCAAAAACTTTTCCAAGAACCCCTTTCACTCCTTTGGGGTCTCCGGACCCCAGTTCGAAACTGACTGGTGATTCCCTTTAAAGGACTTTCTCAAATATGTAAATTTTGAAAATGTGTAGCTCCGATGACATGAAGATGACCAATAAAGGAAACAACATGGCAGATTTGCAGTTGTTTGTTGTCAAACACAAGAAACGACTATAGTAGACTCTGTACTGTACTGTACTGCACTGTGTTGTGTGTGTAACGTTATCAGCAAAACATATCAATTCCGAGGTGTGTTTGCATTCTCACAGAAGGCAATTTTATGGGATCAACGTTCTGTGTTAAAGGGGCTATATATTTTACATAGGCGAAGTATATGATATTTGATATGATTTCTCAGCAATCGTAACATTTTTTGTCAAACAACATTCATGTATTGTGTACTTTTTCGCAGTTAAACAGTTAAGCTTCAAGAGGAAGTTCCATTGTGGAAGTCCTATTAAATCACACGCTATTCACAGGAACACACACTAACACTATTCACGTCTCAAAACATGCAAACACTAATGCACACTAACCACAAACGCCCAGCACAGACACGTCTTGCACATGCTCTCGACAGATAAAACCACTTTTCTTTCCACATCTGAAACTGAGGCCTTCTGTATATGATTCCCTTTGCAATACTACACCAATATCATATGTTTGCGGCTAATATGTATCCAAATTAAATTTCTACTGTAATTTTGATTTTATTGCTAAAATTTTATGTTAAGTTTTAATTTGACCCTCAGAATGGCCATCAATGTGTTAAATAATGACAATTGATCTAAATTCAAATTAGGGGTCGACCGATTATCGGCGCCGATATTGAGCATTTTTATGGTTATCGGTATCGGCCATTTTCAAAACCGATTTGCCGATAAAATAATTTATTTTGAAATGCGCTATATTTGGCTCTAACGCAGGCACCTCTGTCGGAACTCACCACTCTGTAGACTAGACCAATGTCCCGCACATCTGATTTGTTGGGAGTCACGAGTCCGGCCAATCAGCGCGAAAGCTGAGGCACTGAAAGTGTTGCACTCTCACACCGAGAGCACTCGCTGACTGGAGCTGCTTCACTGATCACGCATCAGTCTCTCAAAGTTAAGACAGCAGCAGACTTTGCTGAAGTAGCAATACTTTACTACACTGAAGTTGCAAAACACCTCAATATAACAGGGTCCTGTGATTTCCGCGATGCAGAAAACACGGAAGGAATCGCGGAATCCAGTCATAAAAACGGAATTTACTGTATAAAGCGGATCGTCACGGAATTTGTCAACTTCTTGATGAATTAATAAAAGAACAGGTCAGTACAAATCAAATCGAATGTCAAACCGCAAACCGTTATTTAAATATGAATCCTGCGTGTCTCTAAATGAATGGCGCAGACGCGTGATCATTACCACACACACACAGACACAGGAGCACGCGTGACGCTTGCGCTGTTTTCAGCCTCAGCCGCATCATTATATGAGGACATGATTGCATAAACATCATCTCCAGAGCCGCTTAGTCACTTCATGAGCTTTTTAATGCTTCAACTGAGAAAAGTTATCGTCATATCCATAGGGTCATATCATAAACACACAGAAACTCAAAGATCTCAACGGCAACCCGTCAAAATAAAAGTTCGGTTTTTCATAGGGCCCTAAAAATGTAATTTGTGTTAAACTGTAAATAAATTGAATTGTTTGATAATTTCAATTAATTAGAAATGCTTTTTTTATTACTAAAATTTAATTTTACCATTAAAATAGTCTTTAAGTTTTACAAAATGTTTACAGAATGCTGCTGGGTGCTCCCTGAATTTTTATTATAGTTATTATTATTAATAATGTTATTAATAATGTTATTATTAACAGTTCTCAGATATAAAGATATGTTTAAAATCATTTAAAGAAAGTTTTTGTAAAAACCCTTTGTTGTTCTTAATTTTTACATTAACTTACATTGTTACACCAGACATAGGCTATATCGGTTCAAAAGATCGGTTATCGGTCTACTTGATCTGTAATAATCGGTATCGGCATCGGCCCTGAAAATCACATATCGGTCGACCCCTAATTCAAATGAATGATTCAAAATCGAAAGGAATAGTTTGTTCTACTGACAAATGCGTAGTACAGTTCACTTATACAAGAGTAGTAGAATAAAAAATAAATACAATTTAATTCTTCTTATTGTTGTGTTTTCCATGCTGAATGTTGACTCAACATTGGTCATTTGAATGAAATCATCACACATTTAGAGGGATTGGATCAACCCAATTCAAATTTTCATTATTTGACATGAACAATAATTAAGTTGGATTTTTAGTCACATTTTAAAAACAACCTATTTATTAATTCCCTGCAATTGAAACCAAACAACTGATTTCTTGTTGCATTGCTGCATCAATAGGAAGTGAATTACAATAATTGAAATGAAGTTCCAAGTGCAACCAAATGAACACTGATCACCATAATGGTGAGTTCAAACAAAAACATTTTAGGAAAATCAACATCAATTTATGAAGTCAGTGAATGTGATGTTTAAAAAAAAAATCAGTTTTGACAATTCAGCATTCAAGATGACTTTGGGAAATGAGTGAATGCAACTGAAAGATAACCGAAATTAAGGAAATAAGTGAAAAGTCTATTAAGAACTGCCCCGCCTCAAAAGCTCTTATTTATTTATTTATTTATTTATTTATTTATTTATTTTTTGCTTGACAAAATGGCACTCACACCAATCAATTAATCTTAACTTGGGTTTTATGATTAAACGAGGCATAGTATGTGAATAGTACAGATTACTAGATTTTTACAATTAAGTTAAGGCATTAAAGAATTAGTTCAATTCTGTCATCATTTACTTACCCTCAAGTTGTTTCGAACCTGTAAGAATGTCTTTCTTCTGCTGAACACAAAAGAAGATATTTTGAAAAACGTTGGTAATCAAACAGTTGATGGACCCCGTTGACTTACGTAGTATTTTTTTCCTGCTGGAAGTCAATGGAGTCCATTAACTGTCTGGTTACAGATATTCTTCAAAATATCTTCTTTTCTGTTCAGCAGAAGACAGAAACTCATACAGGTTTAGAGCAACTTGAGGGTGAGTAAATGATGACAGAATTTTAATTTTGAAGTGAAATATTCTTTAGTAAAGTTAACAAAAAAGTGTTAGAACAACTGTTAGATTTTATAGTGAAGCTATGTTTGCATCCCCCTATTTGTATGCAAATTTTGGAATATCGCATAAAAACGCTCGTTTGAAACGCCAAAATGTGCATTAATTGTAAAAATGCGCATACAAAAACGTATGCGCCAACTTGAGCCGGATCTTTTTTTTAATCCAAGACATGGAAACACCTTTACCGAATAAATTCCTTGATGCACGTCAAAAAAGTCACGTGACTTTGCCTCAACAGATCATGGGCCCTATAATATACCATGTGCAATGCAGCGCCAGGCGTCACAACGCAAGTGTGTTTTGCTAGTTTTAGTCTTACGCAGTTTTCATATTCACGTCCTGCGCCACGTTGTTCCAATAGCAAATGCATTTGCGACCCATTTGCACGCCCATGGACTGCTGGTCTGAAAACCAGGTGTGTAGGCTACAGGCGCATTGGTATTTTGAGGAAACTGAAATAGACTGAGCCATTGAACAACTGAAACCTGGTCTAAAGTCAATGGCACAATATTTTTTTTGTTATTTAAAGAGTGCGTTAGTAATGTGCACCGGCGGTTCCACAAGGCGCGTACACTCTGCTTATTAAACGCACAGGGATCACACAAACATGCCAAATATTAAAAATAAAAGGATTACAATGTTAAAGATTAATATTGTGTACATAAAGATATGGTGAAATCCGGCTTGTCCCGTATGTGGTCTGCTTGCACTTTAACCTCGCGCATGAGCAGATCCATTTCCTCGCTAAAGAAGCATTCAGTTTTTCCGCTTGCAAACTCCGTCATGTAAATAGTGAATCCACCATGGCGCGAGCGCAACTGGCTTTTAAAGGCAATGGGAAATGAGACTCTGGTTGGTTTATTGCACATTACGCCCAAAACACACTCATTACTCATTAAGAGAATAGTGACAACCCTTTTAGACCATGCGCCAGGTGCGCAAACCATTTCCCCCGTCTTTAAACTAGCAAAAGTGGATTCGGACACCCTAAGTGCACTTGTGCAACATTCAATTATACTATTGATATTTTGTGCCAATTTACCCAGAAGTGATGATTTTATTCTCTTGAACGCATGGAATGGAAACAATGCTTTTTCACAAATGTTTTATGCATATTCTAATTTTAAGTTAATTCACAACTTTGGATGAAAACACAGCTTATGAAACGCTTTTTGCCAGGAATCAATTCATGTACAGGAGAACAATTTACTTTAATGCCCCATGATGCTAAACCTTTTCTGCATTTGTGTATGTTTGACCTTCTGACCTTTAACACACATTAACATGCAGGATCACAATCACAAATCATTAAAAAAAAAATTACCTAAATAACACACAACACAAATAAAAATGTATGAACAGGTAAAATAGCTGTTCAGAGTTTACATGCACTTTACATGCACAAGAAATTGGTATATTGTAGGGTTTTTGAAGTTGTTAGCATCTTCAGTAAATGCTGTGTTAGCATCATGTTCGTGACATGCATTTACAGAATGGTTGCTATCAGTAAGCAGTTTTAACCAAACCTTCAAACCGTTCTGTTAGTTGGTTATCTCTCACACACATGTGGATTTTACAAAAAACTTCTGCATTTGCATGAACACATACACCACTGCTAGCACAGTGCATGCACCTCTTTTACATTTTAAACGGTTTTGTTGCAATAATCAGCTTTCTAGTGTACATGTAAACTGTGATCAGAAGATCATTAAGGAGGAAACTTATCACAGAATTGGATTATCGTCTGGTGACGACACCTGCGTAAACCACATCTTCCTCCTGTTTAGCACTCTGAAAGAAAACACAAACACAAAAGATACAAAGAGGGAAGTTTTCATAGAGACAATAATACTGATAGTAAGCATTGGCAGGTTTAGTAAAAATAGATTAATGAACAAGCTAGAGGTGAAATCCAGAAAAGAATGGAAAGATAGGGTTTTTAAATATTAAGTCAGACTCAGTAATGTCCTTGTTTATGGTTATGTATTAGTTAATACAAATTTGGTACAGTAATTTGTGCAATCGGTTTTCAATGGGTTATTTGCATGCCATATCAGTGATATCATGTCACAGTTTCTGGATTTTTCTCCACACAATGGACTTTAATGGTCACCAAATTGTTGAAGTCCAAATCAAAGCAGTTTCAAAGGGCTTTAAGGTGCTTCAAAGGTCTCTGCACGATCCCAGCTGAGGAATAGGGTCTTATCTAGCAAAACGATCGGTCATTTTCAAAAAAAAAAAAAACTTTTTAACCACAATTGTTCGTCTTGTGCTGGTCTGTGATGCGCCAGGCATTACGTCATCACGTTGGAAAGGTAAAGTCGAAGTACCGCCCAGTTTCTGTCTGGTGTTGATAATACAGTTGACTCAAAACTTTTCTACTGAATCCCAAAAAACTGTACACACACACACACACACACACACACACTCACACACACACACACACACACACACAACCAAGTCCATATAAAGTCAAACACTAGGGTTATGGGATGCACTTTTGTTACTGATAGCCCTTGAAGTGACAGGATAATCATCCTTTATGCATCAGGTGGCGTTGGGAAATGCCCTTTTTTTAAACCAGCTGTCCCAACCTTCTGATCCTTCAATCACATGGTATTGTCATTGCTTTGAAAACTGCGTCGGAGCCCGGTATCAACCGTCCCATCACTAGCAGGAAGGTAGATCTCTAGGGCCCAGTTGTTAAAAAGAAATGTAATCGGATTTCAGTAATGCCAGGATTTTAGCCCCGATTTTTCACTCACTGACTGTTTTGTGGAAATCGCTGACAACAAATGCCCGAAAGCGAAGGCAAATCGTTGCTTGTTCTCATGAGTGACATTCGCGTATAGTGAATTATCAAAGACACATCCTGAGAGAAGCGCTGATGCTTCGCCAATGCCCGTGTAATATTTATCATGCTAGATATATCTGGACCTGTGTGCGACTCAGTCCTGCAGTGTGAAATGTGTTTTGACTGGAAATTACATCGGCAATGATCTACAGCCAATGAGAGAGGAAGATACAGAGTAAGGGAGGATCAGGGGGAGGAGTCATAGACCTGCAAAAAAACATCAGCAACCTTTTTTCTTTTTCGCTGCAAATCAGCGCAAAAGCTGTAGCTTTTTGCAGACTACAATCATTAATAGGAAGAAAAACAGTCTTGCACAAGAACTCCTGTGTTGCGTCCCAATTCACATACTATCCGTCCTAAATAGTGTTCGAAATTAGAATTAGTGTGTCCAAAATCGTAGTATGTTGAAATGAGTATTCTAAAGATTAACGCCCGTTTCACACATACTCCGTGTGCAGTGCGTATGCGTTGCGTGTTGCGGTGTATACGGTACAGGAGCACCATGCGCTATAGTGCTTTCACATATGCTGCGTTTGCAGTGCGCTACTGATCCACAGTTTCTGTGTGCCACAAAATCAAAAATGGCTAAGTGATTTTGATTTTAAATCCAAACGTTAACTTTGACATTGTTTAAGACATTGAAACAGTATGAACATTAATTTGAATCATTGTGATTCTTTGTTTTACATGTAGTTTCCCCCGACCCCCTCCCCAAAATATATATCATGTATTTTTTGAGGGGGAAAAAATCATATATGATGGAATTTTGCAACTTTTGAGACTATAATCATACTTTTTTGTTTTTCTTGACCCTGTAATTTAGTAACTGTAGAACACATTAACTGTAATTATGCGTTTATGATGAAATTATTACAGTTTCTTGTCAATCTATGTCTATTTTAATGTGAACAATGCGCTGCCACTTTAATTCAGTGGGTGCAGCACAGTAAAAATAGACTCGGTGCAGAAACGATCTCTGCACTGCTGTATACGCACCGCACCTGGAACGGATCGCCGGACCGCACCCGCGTGCAGTGTGAAAGCTCTAACCTGTTAACATGGGTACGTAAAAAAATACGCACTGCAAACGGAGTATGTGTGAAACGGGCGTGACACTGTGTGCCAGACAAGGATTCGATTAGAACTACAAACACCGATAAAAAAATAAAAAAAAAACTACAAACATGGCGGATGTGTGAGTCCTGCGGTTAAGTAGTTATGGAGGACCAAACCTGCAGAAATTAAAAATTAATATATGAATAAATAAATGATTAAATAAACAAATAAATATGCGAATAAATGTAAAAATAAATAAATAAATAAATGACTATTTATACTTTTATTTCCTTATTTATGTATAATTATATTTTTTTCCACATTTATTTATTTTTTCATTTATTTATTTATGCATTCATTTATTTTCAATTTTATTTATTTTCACATTTATTTATGTGAACAGAAGCTAACTGCATTTTTAATGTAGCCCATCTTCCAAAAACAATGTTGACAGCAACAAACTTTGCTGTATGATTAAAAAAAGTATGATTATAGTCTCAAAAGTTGCAGAATGCCATCATATATGATTTATTTCCCCCTCAAAAAATACATGAGATATATTTTGGGGAGGGGATCGGGGGAAAAACAAAGAATCACAATGATTCAAATTAATGTTCATACTGTTTCAATGTCTTAAACAATGTCAAAGTTAACGTTTTGTTAACAAAAAATAAATAAATGTGGAAAAAAATATAATTATACATAAATAAGGAAATAAAAGTATAAATAGTCATTTATTTATTTATTTATTTATTACATTTATTCGCATATTTATTTATTTATTTATTTATTCATTTTTAATTTCTGCAGGTTTGGTCCTCCATAAGTAGTGAGGTTTAGATAAAGCCGGGGTTTAAGTAATTAATAATCAGTATCTAACCTGACGAAAAGATATTTATTATCCACATTATATTTCATCTGCAACAACATTCTGAGCTTTTGTAATGACATGTTTGGTCATTAACCTTTAAATGCATCATTATGCAAATTGCAAACACATGAGGAGAGTCTCCGCATGAAAGACCAACGACTGCTGCTAATTTTCTCTCCGAAACGGTAGGAAATTAAATTTCAGCAATTAGACGACTTTGAAAATCATTGTTTAGTGTTCACGCCATTATCAGTTTGGATCAAATCTTGAAAATAGGTTTTTCAAAAGAAAAAAAGTTTCTGAAAAGGCATTAGATCACATAATCCAATCCCTCAGTATGTGTTGTTCAAAACGGTTTAGTGTGATTAGGATACTTTTTCCATCCTGAATCCACCAGCAGAAGGTACAAAATGTTATAAAACTTGGTCAAATATTACCATCATGTAGTATATAAACACATTTATATTTTGCACTATTTTCTGTTTCTTCAAATCAAAAAAAGTGACCCAACGCTGACTGAACGCTGACAACACTGACTGTTCTACCTGTTGTTGTTTTCTATAGTTCAACATTGTGATATGTAGCTAGTCTCATTCAGAGGACTGGTATTAATCCGGTAAAGTTAGATGACTAACATAATCTTGGGTAGCAAAATGGGATTTACACATCTAGATTTAGATGGAGTTTGTTTGACTAGCAGATTCATCATGTGATTTCTATTAAACCGATTGTTGCACTGTATCTGAACAATTGTAAATAGATGATTGTTAATAAAACAGATCAAAATTAAATTATGTGATAAATTCAAAATCAATTTCCTGACAAAAAAAAAAAAAACACTATTAAAGAGAACGTATTATGCTTTTTTTCAAAGTCTTGTTGTTGTTCTTGGGCTCTACTAGAACAGGTTAACATGCTTGAATGTTGATTATTTTCCACATATTCTCCATTGTTGCAGCTCCTCTCTTCCCAGTCTGTCAGTAACGCTGTGTTTAGTTCCTGTTCTGATTGGTCGGCTGGATCAGTGTGTTGTGATTGGTCGAGCGCTTTGAGCGTGTTTGGTTTGGGAAATGTCCCGCTCCTTACCATAACCGCCAGTATCAACACTACTAACTAACTGAACCAGGCCCCGCCCCTTTATTCTGCATATTTATTATTTAAATGAGGAATATTGTGACGTATTTGTTCCCAGAGTAAAACTCAAGACTACAATGGAGGCGTTTCAAGAGTTCAGAAACACTGACACTGATATAGAGAATAACTCCTGCTGGACGGACTTTGCAGAGCTTTTTCATGCTCAAACAGCAACATTACACACTGAAGAAAGATGAACATATAAAAAAGCAGAATATTTTAAACATATTAACTTCAGATGGTTTAGATATTATAGTTATATATTTGTGCTACACATTTCATTGGTCATCCTCCATAAAAAGCAAAGATTTTCATTACTCATCTGTCTGTGTTTTCTTAGGTCCCACTGCACTCGGAAATATTACAGAGAAAAGGCATTTATTGCCGTCAAAGAACTAACAGCAACTAAAGATGACTGTGATGTCACCTCTCGTCAGCGGCCCCTCGGCCAAAAAACTGCTCTTAAACACATAAAGGAGACTGTCAACTAGCATGTGTGTCCTAGTGTAAAGCAGTGTTGCATATATATATATATAATATATAGGGGAGACCAGGGACAGTTGTAACACTTTTTGCAATTTTTAGCAATACATCAAAAACCATTTATACTGGAATAACCAATTTGTTATATTACAAACTTCAATCTGTCAACTGCTGAAACAATGTATTTAAGTGGTTTTATGAAATATGTATATAATATATATATAAATTCTGTAAATGCTATTCAGTTTCCATTTTAAGATGTTTTATTGGCATAACAAAATTTTTTAGATTTATATTACCAAAGCATTTGCAGCTGCGTACAATTAAAACTAATAAACATAAAGTGTAAAAAAAAAAAAAAGTGTAACTGACAGAAATACAAAATAGATACCAGTACAGAATAAAGTGGAGGAAAAATTTAGCATTTTTATCACCAGATGGCCACATCGTACACCCTATTGAAAGTGTCCGATTAACCTTTGGAAATTATTGGGAAGCATCAGTGGTTTGCAAAGCGGCGCCGAAAGATATTTTGTATAATAAATGCCATTAAACAGATCTGATTCACTCATAACGGCTGTGTTTATCAAAATGCATAAATGTAAAACACTGAGCTAAGCTACACTGAGTGATTTATTGAGTAATCGAGTGTATTATTGAATGGTGAAGTCAATCTTGTGAAGTCTAATTCCTGGTAATGAACACTAGATGGCGCTATATTGCAGTATTGTTTAAAACTCACTTTATGAATAAATCGGGCCGATTCATTTTTTTCTTCACTTTATTTGTAAAGTGATAGGCTGTTTTGTGCCTAGTACAATTCACTGTGGGAAACTGCACATTACTGCAGAAATAAATTATTATAGTGATTTTTAAGGCGCTAAAACTGTATCAGACACCACTGTCATCCAAACATGAATGAACTGTATTACATAGATGACAAAATTAAGTTTTTTGGAGGCTCTTAAAATAGACTTTTTTTTTCCTGCTGGAAGAAGTTACATAATAAAACTATAATATAGTAATATTATACTCTATAATGTAATATAATGGGATCAGTCACATGACATTTTGACGTGGACGCAGGTTGACAGATGTCATGCCTGATTTTGACAGACAAAAACAGGATATGTTCATAATAAAAAAGGATGTCTGTGATATCAAGAATAGTTGAAACTCCAGAATGAACTTTTGAACTCTTGCTAGTGTTGAAACCAACACAGTTTATCTACAGGATCACTGTATGAGTATGTATTTTAATATTCAAGTACACAGTATGTTATTTTTATAGTTTACAGTAATATCACTTTTATTTGAGATAATTTTAATTTCTAACATCAGCATTCATGGATTTTGCATTTAATTTTACATAAGAAAGAGGAAGTTAAGTTGTGGAAGTCTTTTCAACCATATGCTATTCACACACACACACACCCACACACACACACACACATACACTAACCACAAACGTCCAGTAATTCACATTCTCATGCAGAAGTAGTTTGTCCATCCATCAGATGAAACCACATTTCTTTTCCAGATCTAAATAAAGCAGACCACAGCCGGTTTCAGTTTGACTCATGATGTGTTGCTTGAATCACATTCATGACACTGATTCAACAGAACACAATACTGTCAAAAACTCCAAAATCTGCTAATATTTGTATTACATATGTTCCAAATTAAAGGTCTGCTCTAACTCTTCAGATTTTATTGCTAAAGTTTTATATGTAGTTTTAATCTGAATAAGCAACTACAGAATAACAGAACATCTTGTTGTATAAAGATGTTTGATCTGAATACAGTCAAGAGAATATGGACATATAATGTAATGGTTGTTTAAAGTCTGTACATATAATAGGTTGTTGTAATAGTTTTTTTGTTTGTTTTTTTAGCAGAAAGCCTGCAAAAGTGTTTCTCTGTTGCTGAAGCCGTTGCTGTTTGTCTTCCCAAGTAAACCGTAACACATCACCGTTGATGAGGATTTTTTGATCATTTTTTGGTGACGACACCTGCGTACACCACCTCTTCCTCCACTTTAACTTCCTGAAAGAAAACACACACACAGAACATACAAAGAGACAGGAGACAGTAAAAGAGTTTGTCAGATATCATGGTTTTCAGGAAAAGATTTTTGTAAATAAAGTGGTAAATTATGCTTGCACGGTTTCATAAAGCTGAGGTTAAATCACTGTAGTCACGTTGACAATTTTAATGATGTCTTTACTAGATTTCTGGGGCTTGAAAGTGGTAGTTGTGTAGCTGTCAATGGAGGGACAGAAATCGCTCAGATTTCATTAAAATTATCTTTATTTGTGTTCTGAAGATGAACGAAAGTCTTATGGGTTTGGAACGACATGAGGGAGTAATTAATGACAGAAATTACATTTTGGTATCTGTATCACAGAATTATTTCTGATTCTGGCAGTATCACATTATGGGCCTTTATACTGGTTTATATTGGCTTGTTTTAATGTCAGGAGTACATATAAAAATGAAAACATTGTGGGGTCAAAATAATGATGCAAAAATACAAATTTATTATGAAAGACATGTGGAGGAAAAACTGTTTTATAAAACTTAAAGATTTTAATATTTTAAAATATAATTGTAAAAATTCATTATATTTTTTGTCAAAGTGCTGAACACAGAGGTTTTCTAAAAATGAAAAACTTGAAAAATGAAAAAAAAAAATGCTTTAAGGGACTAGAGAGATTTCTTTGCTCCGTGAATCTTTCATGAGTGGAAGCCACGGCAGATTCAAGGGTTGCGAGTGTCGTTGAAAGTTTATTATATTATAAGAGATGCTGCATGTTTTTTAGTATCTTTTTTAAAATCTTGCTTTATGGAACAAACTTTTGGATATATACATTTCAGGGTTCCTTCACGTTGGTGCTTGGGGTGTTTCATTCAGATTATTCTGACTTGTTTTTCGCAAGTTCTATCCAGGAAAAATGTAACCTGTCTCCCTAAAATAGTAGTCATATGTCTTTCTCTTTTCTTTCTTTCTTTTCTTTTTTTAAACATTTTCTGTCTCATTTTCACAGTTTTTGTGACACATTTTCCTTCTCACCCACATCCACATATATCAGCAGAAATATTTGCACATTTGTTCTCACACTGGTTTTCTGAGGACCACAGTTTAAGAGTCTTTTACCAAAAGTGCACTGAACCGTTAAAAGTGGTTTTTACACTTAACTGACCGTGATGTTTATCCTTTGGTCTGTTACACTTTATTTCAATGCTCCACTTTAGACAGTCTGTTAACTATAAGTATAACATTAAATCTACATGTCAACTAATTCTCAGAGTATTAGTAGACTGTTAGGTTTGGGTCTGTAGAATAAGTTGACATGTAGTTGTAAAGTTACTTATAGTCAGTAGAATGTCTGTTGGAGGATCATCATCACAATAAAGAGTTAACAGATATTAAGCAGACTATCACTAATACTATGAGAGTTAGTAAACATGTAGTTGCAAAGTTACTTGTAGTCAACAGAATGTTCAAAAGGGACCATTAATCAAACTTAAGTGTTACCCTTTGCTGTAATGAAATAACAGTCTTCAAATATATATATGGATGATGGGGTGGCGGGTATATATCATAATATATGATAAATATCACCATACAGTTTTTTGTTTTTTTAAATACTTGCTAGATTATGATTCTTATTAAAGTGACCAAAATTATTCAGTCAAGAGCATTGAGTGGTTTTCTTTTTGTTTTTGTTTTTTTGTTATTTGATTAACATTAAAGGGATATGGAAACCCATCTCTGCCACAGAAGAAAAAAGATCATGCTTTGGTAAATCATAACTGTGACATACTAAGTCATAATTATGAGATGAAAAGTCAAAATGATGACATACTAAAATGACATAAGTCAAAATTATGACATAAGTCGTAATTTTGACTTAGTATTTCATAGTGTCAACTTTTTACATCATAATTGTTCACTTTTAAAATAAATTTTTGACTTTTTAAATCAAATTTGTCAATTTAAACATAATTTCTTCTTTTTATATAATAATTATGGTTTACCGAATTGTGGCAGAAATATTATGTGGCCCCCATATTATGCATTTACATGATTTTGTTTATGGGGTGTACTAGAATGTTTCCATCATTTAATTAAAAAAAAAATGTAATTTTTCTTATAATTTACATTGTTGCAGCACCTGTTTATGGCCACCTCAAATAGGGCCATTTGTAGTGGTGTATAAAACCATAGTGGACGTTATCGAGTGCACTCATTGCACTGCAATAGCAAGTGTACAGCCGATGTACACTCAATGGCTGTCCGAATTCGCTCACTCACTCCTTCTAGTGAACTGTATTAGTGGACTAAGATAGGGAATAGTGATTGAGGGTGTAGGGAGTGATTTCAGATTCAGTATATTTATACACATTGGATTTTCTCACATTGTTTACTTAAAAATAACCAACTGTGTTTGTGTTAATGACAGGCATTTTGACATTTTGTCTCGATCTCATTGCACAAGTGCAATAAACCACAAAAGAGAAGTAAATTCGGTACTTACACATAAAGTAGAATCAACTAGAATATAAACTAGAATTGCCTACTTTCTGTGCATGTGCTTTGGCTGTGTGTGTGAACGTAAAGCCGCAAGTACTGAATTTACTTCTTTTTGGTGGTTTATTACGCTTTTAATAACAGCTCTTAATGTCAAGCACTTCCTATTCACATCCATGTTTCTTTGTTGCTCTAACGTGTCAATAACTTTAAGCCATAGTGTGCTATGCAGATATTTATGTACCTTGCGTGATAAGCAATATAGCAAAATCTAAAATAAATGATGTATTTGCCACAATATATATTGTCATAACGCCTAGCCCTAATTCTGACTCATGGTTAAAACAAACAAAAAAAAAACTGTTACCTGTAATTAATTCTGAGAACTTAAGTTCTGGTAATTGTGACTTTAAATCTCGCAATTGCAACTTTTTTATTTTAAGTTTCTCAGGTTTTTTGTTGATGGAAATGGTCTTCGGTGCTGAACAGCTTCACACAGACTCAAAAAGATCTGTCCTAGTCTATAGTTTAATGAAAAAATTATCTACGATTTGTGCATTTGAATTTCCTATGTTTAAGAGGTTATTTTCAGACGTGGAACTGGACTGATTTATCTGACTGGACTAACTGGGCTCTCAGGTTTGCGCATTTACTTGTTCGGTCTTTACTGTTAGAAGTTCTTTCAACTCATTTTGCAGTGAAGTGATTTTTTATCACTTAGAGGTCCAGTGGACTTCCTGTTTTTATGTTAACCATCTGTGCTGCAGGATATTTTCTCAGATCTAACTTCATCTTTTTGCTAGTTGACATTATACTGGTAAGGCAAATGGTTTTTTTTTTTTTTTTTTTTTTGTGGTTTGGCTCCCCTAAAGTTCCTCTGAATCACACATATTTTATCTGTAGAAATTCTAAAAGTCTGTAAGAAACATTGTAATATTACGTAACATTTCTATATTATTACAGGGGGAAATGAAAGGGTGATTGGTTATAGAAAACATCTAACATATTAAATGTGCATTAATATAATTGATCTTACCGATTTCTGTGCTTTTCTTTTCAGGAATGTCGGATCAGCATAAGTGATCTCTTCATTACGAGCCTGATCTGTTTCAACAACAACAATAATAATAGAAGCATTAAAACAACAAAACTTTATTATTTTAGGTATATAATATAAGTAAATTCTTATTTAATACTTTTATTTTATACATATATATTTGTACAGATGTATCAGCAGTAGGTGACACTTGCCCTCTTGGTCTGTTTTTCTGTGTTTCCTGTAGATGCAGAAGATCCCGACTGCAGCAATAAGCAACACAAATCCAACAGCAGCAGCAGAGATCAGTGCTGTCAGATGTTCTTGTTGAGAGTCTGGAGAGGGTGAAGTAGGTTGTAAAGTGGACTGTGGGCTGGTGAGGTAGCACCCCCAAGACAGTTATTAGTGTGAGTGAATGTCTCTGTCTATAATAAACTCTATTAAACAGAAACACGACTGAGTTAAGCCTGAAAAGCCTTGCACACCTGCTCCAAAATTTCTGAGTGACTCATCTGACCTACCTCGGCCAAAATAGTAGGGAGGTTAAGTGACTTTTGACTTCAAGTCATGAAGCAAAGGTCCCCTTTGGTATTGAAGTACCTTAGGGCCATAGAAATAAATTTATCCTAAGACACAAGTGAGATCACATTTTGTATCTTATATACACACATTTTTTTAAAAATGGCCGCCGACCATACTTGAAAGGCCCATATCTTTGCTTCTGTTATAGCTATAATGACAAATTTGGTATCAACGGGTACATTTTTGTGGTCAAGGAGTCCAATAAAATAGGTTCCAAGACTAAAAAACAATAATGTTGTCCTTAACATGACAATTGGAGGTGAAGTATGCAATTTTTTTATTAAAAAACGCATGCCAAACACACAGTCCATTCACAACTTAATAATTTCTTAATTTAGGTCTGCTTCGCATGCGCCCTTTACAGCACTGGCTGAAGACGCGGGTCCTGCGTCGAGCATGGGCATCCGGTCGTTTACGTCTCAAGGTAACTCAGAACTGTATCAAAGCTCTGGAGCCCTGGAAGGCGGTCGACTGGTATCAGACAGGTGTAAACCTGGGAGTAATCTCTAAACTGATAGTGGTTTCGACAGACGCCTCCAATTCGGGCTGGGGCGCCCTCTATGAGGGCAGACCGACTTTTGGCCTGTGGTCAAGCCAAGAAAAGAGCTTGCACATAAACTGTCTAGAGATGAAGGCGGTCGAGAACGCCTTGCGGTTCTTCCTTCCCCTTCTAAAGGGTCACCATGTCCTTGTCTGCACGGACAACATGTCGGTGGTTTCCTACATAATCGCCAGGGCAGTCTGAGATCACGGAACCTTCATGCACTGGCAGAACGCATCCTTGTATGGGTTCAGCGCAACCTACTCTCGCTGAGAGCGGCGCATGTGCCAGGCCATCTTAATGTGCGTCCAGACAGGCTGTCCAGGGACAACGTTCCCCAGGGGAATGGTCCCTCCACCCTCAGGACAGTTCAGCTGTTGTGGGACACCTTTGGCACAGCAGAGTCGACCTCTTTGCGTCTCAAGACAACGCTCAGTGTCCAATATGCTTCACAAAGAACAAGGACGCGCTGGCCATCACTGGCCCAGCCGCCCTCTCTATGCTTTCCCTCCGATCATGCTGTTACCACAGGTAATCAAGCGTATAAGGGAGAACGGTTCCTGTGTACTTCTAGTAGCTCCGTTCTGGCCGAACCAAGTTTGGTTTCCGGAGCTGATGCAGCTTCAGAGCTTGCCTCCGTGGCCTGTCCCGTTGAGGAGAGATCTCCTCTCATAGGCCGGGGGTACGATTTGGCACCCACGACCCGAGCTTTGGGCTCTGCATGTGTGGGCCATCAACGAGTACCTGTCAGTCTCCCCGACGGAGTGTTAAACACGATTACGCAAGCTAGAGCGCCCTCTACTAGACGGCTTTGTGCTTCCAAGTGGTCAGTGTTCTCAGGTTGGTGCTCAGCTCGCAACCTGGATCCACAAGATTGTGGGGTGTCGGAGGTTCTCTCCTTCCTACAGGAGCTCTTGGATAAGGGTAGATCCCCATCCATGCTCAAGGTATATGTGGCGGCTATTGCTGCGTTTGTCAAACATTCGCATGGCCAGTCACTGGGTAGGAACGACCTTGTAGTCCGCTTCCTCAGGGGAGCTAGAAGGATGAACCCTCCTCGCCCCCCCTCTGGACCTTTCCTTGGTCCTGGAGGCCATGAAGGGTGCCCTTTCGAACCTCTACAGTCTGTGGACCTTAAGTATCTCTCATTGAAAACAGCCTTTCTGGTGGCTATCGCCTCAGTCAAGCTGGTGGGTGACTTACACGCACTTTCTGTTAGCGCGTCGTGCCTTGAGTTTGGGCCTAATGACTCCAAGGTCATCCTCAAACCAAGACATGATTATGTCCCCAAAGTACTTGCCAGTCCTTTCAGAGCACAAGTCTCTGTGGATCTGACAGCGAGTCTGACATTCTCTCGTCACAGGCGATTTTTGAGATTCGCCTTCGAGGGCCAGGCATATCAATACACAGTCCTACCGTTCGGCCTGTCCCTGGCATCCTGTATATTATGATGTGCATGGACGCTGCTCTCGCGCCCCTGAAACTTCAGGGCATACAAGCTTTGAACTATTTGGACGATTGGCTGATTCTAGCTCGATCTCATTCAGAGCTCATAGAACACAGGACCATATTACTCGAACACCTCGAGAATCTTGGTCTCACAGTCAATTGGGCGAAGAGCTCGCTGTCCCCCAGCCAGGAAATATCCTTTCTGGGCACAGAGCTGAACTCGCTGTCAATGACAGCGCGACTATCGCCAGAGCGCATACTGAACATTGCGGCACTATAGTCCCACGTCAAGAGATTTCAGAAAATGCTGGGCCTCATGGCCTCATCATCATCAGTACTCCAGCTGGGTCTGCTTCGCATGCGCCCACTGCAGTGGTGGCTGAAAGCACGAGTGCCGTCTCGAGCTTGGGCCTCCGATCTGTTTTCGCCTCAGGGTCAATCAGAAATGCGTCGCAGCTCTGAAACCTTGGAAGGCGACCGACTGGTACTGGTACCACCCGGCAGTTTTAAATTGGATTCCCGTAGCGTAAGCTAGCTTACGCAACATGAGAGTACTCTCGTAGAGAACGTCACGGTTACTAACGTAACCTCGGTTCTCTCTAGAAGAGGGAATGAGTGTTGCGTAACCCTGTGTGCTTCACCATCTGGTTTCGCTTCAGTGAATGAAAACCAAGGAGCATCTTATCGAGCTCTGGCTTATATAGGCATAAGCCATGCCCATTCGCCCACACGCCCACTCATTGGTGCTTGACGTCACGTGCAGTGCCTCGATAGGTTGCAGCAGTTGCCGCATAGCATCCAATAAGGCGCGCGAGCTGCCTCGCCTAGGTCTGCTAGCTGGCAGCAAGTATGTTTTAAATTAATAAAAATTATAAGGATAATTTTTGGCTTCAGTATTCTCGAGAAAAGAGGTTTTCCCTCTAAGGTTTTTTTTTCCATAGTCAACTAGCTAGCTATTTATTAGTTATCTAACATTAAAAACATTTTTTCTATTTAATGAGAAAAGTCATACGAACCTCAAAGTGTTAACCTGTCACCTCTGACCTTCAACAGCTGTCACAGCTCCTGGTGCAGATGGGATGTGTTGTTGCAGGAACTGATATGCTATAGGCTACCCCGGACTGGTCGAAATCTCATGCTACTTAGGACAAATGATAATGTACAGAAGTAGCTGCACTGCTTAAATACAAAATTAAAGTTTTTGAACGAAAAGATAAGTAAAGTCACTCTGATGACAATTTTTATGTGAAATGTGCATATTTACCCCCCAATTGTCATGGTATGGGGAAAATGATTATTTTTTTTAAACTTGAAACCAATTTTATTGGCATTCCTTGACCCCAAAAATGTACACTTTGACACCAAATTTGTCATTATAGCGATAACAGAAGCAAAGATATGGGCTCTAGAGTATTTTCGGCGCATTGGCGGCCATTTTTGAAAATATAAGACAGGAAAGAGGCCGCACTATGCATAAATTTGTTTTATTTGCACAAACGCGTTTCGGCGCGTGCCTTCTTCAGTGTGCAACAAGATCACAATGTAACCAATCTTATATACCCACACCCATTAACACACCCATATTAACATCAACCAATAATTTTAAAATGA
The DNA here is from genome assembly GCA_030770095.1 of Gila robusta. NCBI lineage: Eukaryota > Metazoa > Chordata > Actinopteri > Cypriniformes > Leuciscidae > Gila > Gila robusta. Next base: position 3,643 of record JAVALU010000108.1, on the reverse strand, counting down.
TGCACATGTTACCAATGTTTCAATCAGTCCATATAATGAAAGGCATAAGACTGTTGATACATGTTTAGAATCAACATAGAATACACATACTAGTATTGCATTTACAAGAAACAGCTTAGTGACAGATCTTCATTCATTCCATTGGGGATACATGTGTTTAAGCTAAAAATGTACCAAGCCTCTCTTTGAAGGAGGCGGTTCTCCACGGTCTCCCCCTCTTGGAGACCGATCAACACACTCTAGGCCCATAAATTGGAGCATATTGACATTATGTCCCGCAGAATTGAAATGCCTTGCGACTGATGATTTGTCATCATTCTTTCTGATAGCGCATTTATGCTCAAAAATTACGGGTTTTTTAATTGTCGCTTCGTTTTACCCACATAAACAGCCCACAAGGACACGTCAGTAAATACACAATGAAGGTGGATAAACATGTGATTCCTGCCCTTTACTTTATATATTCTGCCTGTTTTTGGGATGTGTAAGCATCATTATCTGTGAGCATAAAATTACATGCCGCACAGTTCAAACACTTAAAATTACCGTGTGGAATTTTAAAGGGAAAGGGTGGAGATGGAAACTCTGATAGTGCAAAAAAGAGTTGCGATCCGTTTTGTTACGATAAATTTCAGTGTGTATGGTGTTGTCTACCTTCTTCACTAGAACATCCAAAAAAGGCAAGATCTTATAATCATGAGTCAGTGTGAATTTGATAGAGGACGATCTAGTATTTGACATAATCATGAAAAGCAATCAGTTCTTCTTTTAGAGCCCGACCATACAAAAAATATGTCATCTATAATCTGTACCACACTTTAAGATGCTGTTTAAAAGGATTAGAATTACAGATAAAATCATGTTCAAATTTTACCCATAAAGAGATTGGCATAATTAGGCGCCATGGGTGAACCCATGGCAGTGCCTTGAGGTTTGTAGAAAAAATGTTTTTTTGAAACATGAAATAATTTTTTTGTTAGAACTTCATTGGCCAATAACAATAGGAACTCTGTATGTGGCACTTGATTATCTGTAAGTAATACCCTAAACCCGTATTTTTGAGCATAAATGCGCTATCAGAAAGAATGATGACAAATCATCAGTCGCAAGGCATTTCAATTCTGCGGGACATAATGTCAATATGCTCAAAATTTATGGGCCTAGAGTGTGGTTGATCGGTCTCCAAGAGGGGGAGACCGTGAGAACCGCCTCTTCAAAGAGAGGCTTGGTACATTTTTAGGCTTAAACACATGTATCCCCAATGGAATGAATGAAGATCTGTCCACTAAGCTGTTTTCTTGTAAATGCAAAAAACCACATGTATTTCACATGTGCGAAAACACATGTTGTCACATGTTATCCCGTGTGACAACATGTGACATGTGATTTTGCACATGTTAAATTTCACATGTGAAATGTGTGGAACACATGTGCTTTGCACATGTTAAAGGTAATTTGCACATGGGAAACATGTGGTTTTGGAACATTTTCATGGTGTAATGTGTGAACCCCATGTATATTCCCATGTGATTGCATGTGAAACCCATGTGATTGCATGTGAACCATGTGAAACCAGGATTACATGTGAAACTTGTGTAAATTGGATGTACAAATACCCATGTGAAACCCATGGGATTGCATGTGAAACCCATGTGATTACATGTGAAATACATGGGATTACATGTGAAACTTGTGTAAATTCTGATGTAGAAATACCCATGTGAAACCCATGGGATTGCATGTGAAACCCATGTGATTACATGTGAAATCCATGGGATTACATGTGAAACTTGTGTAAATTCTGATGTAGAAATACCCATGTGATTACATGTGAAACCATGGGATTACATGTGAAACCCTGGGATTACATGTGAAACCCATGGGATTACATGTGAAACCCATGTGATTACATGTGAAACCCATGCGATTACATGTGAAACCCATGCGATTACATGTGAAACCATGCGATTACATGTGAAACCCATGTGATTACATGTGAAACCCATGGGATTGCATGTGAAACCCATGGATTGCATGTGAAACCCATGGGATTGCATGTGAAACCCATGGGATTGCATGTGAAACCCATGTGATTACATGTGAAACATTTAATCACATGTGAAACCCATGAGATATCATGTGAAATGTAAAATATCTCATGTGAAACCCATGGAATGACATTTGAAACCCATCAACAATCCATGTTAAAGCTACACACCATGTAAACCTGTAACTTCATGTGAAATCCATGTAAAAATCATTAAGCAATATACCACAGAAAACGGTAGGCCTACCATGTTCTTGTGTAGGGTCTATAGCCTAATGTTCCCTTTCGTAGTCACTCCGAGTTACGTCGGATGACGGAGAATGGGGGTTTCGCTTAGAAAGCCTAGTCGACTTCGAGTATTACAAAACGAGCCAATGGCAAAGAAATGCCATGGGTCTGCGGAATTTGCATAGCGTATCTCCGCCCCACCGCGTGGGTATAAAAGGAGAGACGCTGGCAAAGGCAGATCATGTTTTCGCTTCGGAGCCAAGAGTATCTCTTCACTCCACAGCCATTCCTGATTTCGCTCTACGAGACGAGCCATTCTCCGGTGTTGGTGAGACGGCGATCTGCAGCGAGTTCACATTGCCTGCTGGTCTGTGCAGTGATCTGCCAGTGAGTGTGTTTCTCCCTGCTCGCTTCAACATCGCGGAGTTTTTTTCTCCTCTCATAAAAGAGCTTGCACGCGGCACGTCTTTTAAAGACGGCTCGCCCGTGCATAAAAAAAAAAAAAAAAAACGAAATGGTTGTGGCTAGCTTGGTATCGGACACTGATGGGCACGAGCGTTGTCTGGTATGGTTGAAAAAGAAGAAAAAAAAATCTTTTTGATCACGCTAGGGCAGCGCTCGTGGATGACTCATGTTCTCTCTGGGAACATGACCATCGCGTCATTAAGGTCGAGACTCGGTGAACTCACAAGAGTGAGAGTCCCCTCATCCACCATCCGTTCTAATCGGCTGGTGGCCAGGGTGACCGGAGGGTTATGGTCTGGAACAAGGCGCCGACTTTGTGTCCACACCCCAGCCCCCCTCCTCAAATGACGGTGCCCGCTAGTGAACAGGTGATTCCCACGGGTCTACCCTCTGGTGGCCCGTGTGTTTCATTTGAAGCTACAGAGGAGGTTACTATGTTTGTAGCAGCTTCACAAGGTGGGTTTTGATTCTCCTGGAAGTGACGACTCGTCACAGCTGCCACCCTCTGGTGTGCATACGGCCGTGCCTGAGTCTAATCCGGAGAATGACGGCCATGCTTTCCCGGGACGATTGGTTTTGGGTAAGGTCGCCGACTCCGTCCACGGCAAACCCCAATACCTTTCTTCCCGGACGTGCATGATGAGATCTCGAAGTCCTAGAAGACCCCATTGTCTTCTCGGGACCGCTCGCTGATCTCATCCGCCTTTCCTTCCTTCGTTGGGGCCGCTGCCCATGGGTACACTGGGGTTCCCCCGGCTGAACGCTCTGTTGCGATGCTATGTGTCCTCAGAGTGCTTCTTCTCGGCGCAATCCTAAGCACCCGTCCGTGACCTGTAGTTTTTCGTCTACACTTGTGGCGAAATCCTGTAGCTCCCAGGACTGGCAGCCACCTCACTGCATGCC
>JAVALU010000106.1:0-13011 GCA_030770095.1 Gila robusta | reverse complement strand
GGCTGCGTCCGAAACCGCATACTCAATGAGTAGGTACTTAATTTCAATGAGTACTTACTTAACGAGCGCTAAAAGAGTAGGTACTTTATAGCCAAATCTCGTTGAGTATGAATGCGATCCGGACATCATCCGCCATGTTGACGTTATCATGTGACCTACGACGCGTTATGAACGACACATTTAATTCATCTATCTGTAAATATCTTGATATTGATGAAACTTGTTCATTTTGTGGTATTGTTGAAGAAACAGCTGCCAATTTATTTTGTGAATACATTTAGGGTTGATTTAAGTTGTTATATTTTAAACCCTAATGTGACCCACAGTTTTATCCTTATAACGATATATTTTTTTATTAAGAAACCCCAAAATCGTAATCTCTTGAAAATGTTGTTAATTTCTTTATTTTATACCCAAAAAGTTTCTCCTTTAAGGTTTCCTCTTTTTCTTGATGAATTTACCTCTCGTTTCATCCCTCAGACTTATAACAAAAAACTTTTTTATGTGTGTTATGAAGAACTATTTAAAGATTGCCTTGTTATTGTTCTTTTTTCCTGTGTATAAATATGTTATGATGTACACAAACCAATGATCTTTATGTTTTCTGTTTTGTCATTATGATCGTTCATTGTTAGATACAACTATGGTATCTTTCCATGATCTTGTATATAATAAGTTTAAATGATATGAGCGACAGGTGCACTAACTCTTCATAACATCAGTAACTCGACAGCACAACCAGAACAGTTTTCCTCTGCGTGTGTAATGTCTGCACACAGGAGACGGGCGGCTGCTCGAAGATCTCTCCATTGGAGAAAACGCCTCGGTTACGTATGTAACCTTAGTTCCCTGATAGGGAACGAGACGCTGCGTCAAGCTGTGGGAACGCCTCTGCGTTGTGCGTCCTGAAGCACGTATGGAATCAGCCCAATGGAGAGATGGAACGTCATAGGCGGGTGACGTCATCGACCAGGAAACTATAAAGCACCCCATAAACACAAGCGCAATAGCTTCTGATAGGCCTGAAGGAAGCGCTAGCGGGAATGCCGGGAGTATGGTGGAATGACGCAGCGTCTCGTTCCCTATCAGGGAACTAAGGTTACATACGTAACCGAGACGTTCCCTTTCAAGGGAACTCGAGCTGCGTCAAGCTGTGGGAACGCTAATACCCACGTAGCCATAGGACCAAGTGACCGCCATGTGAGAACTAGCGCACAGAGGGCGAGAGCACCTGTGCCCCAGGGGAAGGAATTAAGTCTAGGTCATAGATCTTAATGAAAGTATGCGGTGAAGACCATCCAGCCGCATCACAAACGTCACTGAGGGAAACTCCTGACAATAAGGCTTTAGAAGCCGCCATACTCCTGATAGAGTGGGCTCGTACAGCCAAGGTGAAGGCTGACCAGCCGACTCATAGGCAAGTGAGATAGCCTCGACCACACACTTGCTTATTCTCTGTTTAGACACGGGACACCCCTTCTTGGGTGGCCCAAAACACGCAAATAGTTGTTCTGACTTCCTCCACAGGGCAGTTCTGTGGATATAGGCGTCTAACGCCCTAACAGGGCAGAGTAAATTAAGTTTCTCCTGGTCAGACGACAGAAATGGAGGAGGACAGAAGGCCTGCAGAACTGTAGGTCTAACAACATTAGTAGGGACCTAGGGAACGTAACCTGGTCTAGGACGCAAAAAAGCCTTAACCATGCCAGGCGAAAATTCCAGGCACAAGGGTGAAACCGACAGAGCCTGCAAATCACCGATTCTCTTTAGTGAGGAGATAGCAAGAAGAAAGATAGTCTTAAACGTGAGAAACTTCTCAGGAACTTCTTCGATAGGTTCAAGAGGAGCTTGGGAAAGACCTTCTAATACGATGGCCAGATCCCAGGCCGGCACCCTCGTACGAACTGCTGGCCTCAGCCTCAATGTGCCACGAAGGAAACGAGTTATAAGCGGGTGTCTCCCCAGAGAAACTCCACTGAAAGGGACGTGGTGAGCAGCCAGTGCCGCCACATACACCTTTAGTGTGGAGGGGGATAGCCCTGTGGAGAAGCGCTCCTGCAGGAATTCCAGCACTGCACCCACTGGGCCGTTAACCGGGTCCTGCAGGTGTTCTCCACACCAAGAAGTGAAAAGTTTTCACTTCAAGGCATAAAGCTTCCTCGCGGATGGAGCTCTGGAGTGAAGAATGGTCTCAACAACCTCGGTTGAGAGACCAGAGTTCATGAGCTGGGCCCCCTCGGAGGCCAAGCCCACAGTACTGGGCGGGGGTGAAATATCATGCTGCCCGCCTGAGAGAGTAGATCCCTCCTGACCGGGAGCTCCAAAGGAGAACCGTCCAGGAGAGAAATCAGGTCCGCAAACCATACTCGGGCCGGCCAGAACGGGGCTACTAGTAGTAGGCTGACCCCGTCCCGGCGAACCCTCTCCAGAACTCCAGGTAGCAGAGCAATCGGGGGAAAGGTGAACAGACGTGACCTCGGCCACGGCTGCCCCATAGCGTCCAACCTCAGAGGGGCTGGATGGCTGATGGAAAACCACAGATGACAGTGCGTGGTCACCTTGGAAGTGAATAGGTCCACCTCGGCGCGACCGAAACTCACCAAAGGAGCTCCACCACCTCGGGGTGGAGACTCCAACCCCCCGGCCTCGGCCCCTGCCTCGACAGGGAGTCTGCTACCACATTCAAATACCCAGGAAGATACATTGCTCTCAGAGATAGTAACCTCCCTTGGGACCACAGGAGGATCTGACGGGCCAACTTGTAAAGCCGGCGAAACCGCAGGCTCCCCTGATGATTTATATAAGAGACCACCGACGTGTTGTCTGACTGAACTAACACATGATGACCTCTCAGGTCTGCTAGGAAGTGTTTCAGAGCCTGGAACACCGCCAACATCTCTAGACAATTTATAAGCCATGATAGATGATGGTCCTGAGACAGACCTTGGGCTGGACGACCACTCGTGACCGCCCCCCACCCTGTGAGGGAAGCATCCGCCATTAGCGCCACGCGACCCAGCACAGGACCTTTGAATAGGAACCAAGTTTCTTTCCACATGACCAGAGCACGAAGGCAGCGCCGCGTGACTTTGACCGTGCGGAGCGGATTTCCCCTCGGGGAGAATCCCTTGGTCCTGAGCCACCACTGTAGCGGTCTCATGTACAACAGGCCGCAAGGTATAACGTTGGACGCTGCTGCCATCAGACCCGACAGTCTCTAAAACTGTATTACAGTAAGTAGCTGGCCTAGCTTTACTTGTTTCACAGCTGAGAGAATCGAAGCGATGCGGGTCGGAGCGAGTCGCGCCTGCATCGAAACCGAAACCCAAACGACACCCAGAAAAGTGGTCTTCTGAGAAGGAGATAATACACTTTTCTTTGCGTTCAGCCTCAACCCCAACTTCCTGATATGAACGAGAACGACATCTCGATGCCGAACCACCATCGTGAAAGTGCGGGGAGATAAAGCTAGGTCAAACGGAAGAACCCTGTGCTGGTACACCTCGCCCCCGAAGGCGAACCTCAGGAACTTCCTGTGTTGTGGAAGGATGGAAATGTGGAAGTACGCGTCCCTTAGATCTATCGTGACAGACCAGTCCTCGGATCTGATCTGTGACACGATCTGCTTGATAGAGAGCAACTTGAATTTTGGCTTCCCTACCGAGCGATTCAATAGGCGCAGGTCTAAAATTGGACGCAACCCCCCATCCTACTTTGGAACGATGAAATATCGGCCGTAATAGCCTGACTCCACACTGGGAGGAGGAACCCGTTCTATAGCCTCCTTTTGAAGGAGTGCTTTCACCTTTTGTTCCATAACCAGAGCCTGCTCGGGGCCCACCACTGTAGGCAGAACCCCTCTGAATCTTGGTGGACGACACCTGAATTGGATAGCATAATCCTTTTCTATTGTCTGCAGGACCCAATGAGATATTTTTGGAAGGCTTTTCCCCTCTGCCAGAAATTCTACTAAGGGTACCAGTCTCTCGAGACTGGCCTCTGGTGTAACTTGAGCAGCAAACGCAGCGCCCTGTAACGGCACACCGGCAGGGAACAACTGGTTTAACCGCTCTGAAACCCTCCTCAGAGGGAGCGAGCGTCCCTCGGGAAATCGCTCGCTGGGACCGTCTGCGCCCCGGCATTAAGGCGGGGTTGGCAGAACGGGCCCCTGAGGGCACCGAGGAGGAATGGGCACCGTAGAAAGAGGTGAACACCTTTCCGCCTCGGTGGGAACCACCCTCAGTGTCCTGCGCGCCGTGGCGCCAGGACTTCTTCTTAGCCGAAGCCTTCTTAGCTAATATAACTGTCCTCAGATCAGTTCTATTACTGGGAGATTTCGGCTGAGAGTGCCGCGGCTGAGCCCACTGTCCAGCAGGGGGAGCACGAGACGCGACACTCTGCTTCAGCGCCTATGTGATGAGCTCGCAGACGGCCGGGGCTGCTCCCGCCCAGCAGTCCCAGGGACATGAATTTTTAAAAGGGAGAAATTTGTTAAAAGCTGTTGTTTGCTTTTCCTTCTCCTGGAATTTATCGATGACAGAATTTACAGCATCGCCAAATAAACCCAGGGGGGAGAGAGGAGTGTCTAAAAGGAAAGCTTTTCCTTTCCCTTTTATATTTGTCTGATTTAACCACAGATGTCTTTCTACGGCCACGCAGGGAAAAATCAGCCGCCTGACGCAGTTCGCGAACCACGTCAGCACTGACCTCCTCACTCTCACTCACGTCCCTCAGCAGGTCAGCCTGGTATGCCCGTTTTTTTTTTTTCTTTTCATAATAGACATAGTATGCAGACATGACCTGCTGCCGAATACGCTTTACCCACAAAAAACGAAATATTCCTAAGAGGCTTGGTGGGTAATGCCGGTGCCTTAACAGATGACGCAGCCTCGAGGGAGAGAAAACTCGCAAGCGTCTCTACCACGCGAGGCATAGCCGAACAACCATATGATTTATCCCCCACAATATTGGAATATGTTGAAGTCTGGGGACTAAACATTTTCTCTATATGACACCGGTTTTTCCCACGATTTCGACACCTCAGTGTGGAGATCGGGAAAAAAAAGACGGCACGCACCGGCGTGGAGGTTGCACTCGTGACGGCGAAAATCTCTCATCTAATTTTAATTTAGAAACAGACTCCTGTCTAGTCACTGGCCATACAATGCTGAGTTTTTCTACAGCTCTTGTTAATACCTCCACTAGCTCATCGCTTTCGGGAGTGTAAGGTGGCGAATCCTCCACATCTCCCTCATATATACTAGCAACATCCAGCTCCTCAGAACTGGATAGAAGCAACACTGGTGCCTCAGCCCGAGCGGAAGAAACCGCAGCGCGTGCTTCCGAATACGGGACTGAGGCACTGGATCTCACAGGTGAAGGGAGAGATAAGGCAGAGCCCGTCTCTAACCCCGCTGAGAGATCCATAAGCGATCCCCACGATACGCGTCGTCGCTCTGCCTCGGCAAGAGCGGGACCCGAACCGCGGGGAGCGCGCACCGAACCGCTCTCCTCGAAGAGCGCCCGGCGGGAGCGGAGCGTCCTTAATGGCAGACGCTCGCAATGCTCACAATCAGCTCCCTCGAGAGCTGACTGGGCATGCTACACTCCCAAACAAACAACACAAAGAACGTGTGTATCCCCACTCGTTAAATAACGCGAGCAGGGAGGGACACACTCCCTAAACTGCTGTTTGTTCGCCATATCTCTCTTAATATATATATATATATATAAATTGTTTGTGTGGTGCAGAGTATGTAAGGACAGACAATATTCACACAGGGACAGATTCACATATAGCGCGACTGAAGGCACAGAAGCTATTGCGCTTGTGTTTATGGGGTGCTTTATAGTTTCCTGGTCGATGACGTCACCCGCCTATGACGTTCCATCTCTCCATTGGGCTGATTCCATACGTGCTTCAGGACGCACAACGCAGAGGCGTTCCCACAGCTTGACGCAGCTCGAGTTCCCTTGAAAGGGAACTGTTGATTTTAAACTCGAAAAATGTAAGTATCGCTCCTTAAAAATTAATATTACATCAGAATGAATTGCATTGTTAGCCCACCCCAAAACTTAAACAAAATAATATTAAATGCTGCCCAATACTTAATTATATTACTTTTTTTATATACTAAAAATTATATAATTTAATAAAACAATCTAAATGTAATTTGTTTTGTCATATGACAGATGCATGAATACACACTAGATAAATGCAGTGAAACATCTCAATTGTCAGTCAAGCAATGAATTAATGCATACATTAATTAAATAATTATATTTTATATACTGACAACAATAAGAAACATGAATAAATGAGTAAAAGAACAAATAAAAGTAACCATCACAATAAACAAATGCATATACAAGTCAACAATGAAACAAAGCTTTATTCAAACTCCAAGCATGTATTTACAGGCGCAGAACCCCACACATCCTACTGCCATCTCAACACAGCGCTTCCCATTCTGCGGCTTTATCCTGATCCAGAGGTGACCGTGCCTTCGTGCCGGAGCGCTGCGCTTCACAATCTGAGGCGATAAGGGCAGATGGAGTGATGGAGGATCTCATCCAGGAGCTGGGCTCCTCTCCTCAGTGCTCACACCAGTCTGCAGACATTTCAGATCCTACAAAAATGCACAAACATTATACAAAAGCAGTAATTTTAACAGCACAATGTAATTTGATTTATGTATTAAAAGTAACAAAAATGACCTTACTATATATTTGAGTAAAATCCCTAAAACCTTTTTTCCCCAACAAATGCTGCATCCTCTTTCCTCGCAGGTCCTGCTCCACCACAACAGCTCTGCAGCAAATGCACACAAATCAAGAATCAGAAAAGTGTTGTAATTTCTCCATTTGAAACTTCAATAATTAAAATAAACTACAACCTAAGATTTCATAGATTTTGTTATCCATTTCTGTAGTATACTCACTCAAAGCCTTTGATGGCAGCATTCAGCATCATAAGCCTCTCTCCACCGGATACACACACGCGTGTTCTTCTGTCCCTGGAACATCCAGACAAGATTCACCTCTGTGATTTATCTGCTCAATACTAGCCTACATGCTGAGGCTGGAGCTGATGTGTTAACTCACTTTTTATCCAACTTAAATGTTCCTCAGTAATAAGGGACAAATAAAATATATAACATGTTTAATTACTTTAGATGTGTTTATTTACAGCACATTTGTCTTTTTCATGTGATGTGCTCATCTGTAACGTTAATTTTTATACAATATTTTCCTTTCAGATGTAAATAAACATTTTAAATAAGCGTGTTTAAGATGTATATGGTTATGTAAATCCACTTTAGAGACGTAACGTTACGTGTGCTTACTGCTATAGCCTACATAATAAAACATGTTTTTACAGCAAAATCACAACTATACTATACTGTCTAACTCCTTTACACCTTCAACAGTTAAAATGTTTACTCTATAGTAGTTCAACACATAGGATTTAAACACAAGGAACCGTGTATACTCACATTTGAAACCCCCGCGTCGCTGATCTCCGTGATGTTTGATGATGACGTATGCTCTCGCGTGGCCTCCTGGGATAGAAGAGTATCCATCGGTTGAGCACTCGAGAATCTGGGCTGAAGCAGGGCTGAAGCAGTAAGCCATCCGGGAACTTCTCCCCTACTCTTTTATGAGTACTGAGGTTTCGGACATACTACTCCTTTCAAATACTGTTTTCCCCTACTATATAGTACGAAAGTAGGAATATTCGGACGTACTATAAGTATACGTACGCCCGAATCTCGCGATAATTAGTACGTCACTCTTGTAATTCTCGCCTACTCATTTATGGATACTAAGGATTCGGACATACTTATTCGCTCGCCTACTGCTTTTTCCCTACTATATAGTAGGGAAGTATGCGGTTTCGGACGCAGCCATACTGTCAGCTTCCTTTCTTCAGTACAGGAAATAACCTCTAACCCCGAACTCCCGATTTACATCGTATCAAAATAAAAGTCCCTAACATTTTGCCTTAATGGCAACACAGTGTGCCCAGTTTTTCTATAGGCTAATCTCAGGCTATGCGTCTATATAATAGGTAGGCTATTATACTTTATATTTCAGTTAATAAATCTACTAACAAATTAAAAATAACGGTGAAATAAATTAGGCCTGAACAAAATGATGTTTAATAATTTAAACATTGTCAGGACTTGCTAACCAATGTTAGTCAGCATCAGTTCTGTTTTAGCATTCTTTATTATTTTAAGAATTAAATAGGCTTATTTTATTTGATAAATAATGAAAACATAATCAACATAAATCATTGTAAAAAAAAAAAGTTAAATTAATAAGGCTTTGCATGAGTGCAAGATATTAAGCGTTCAGACGATAGCGGTGTGGTCAATGCTTCAACATGTGCCTCGCGGGGCTTCAAGGGTTACTGTCAGGAACCAACCAGGCTCTACCACCACTCAGTCACAGAGATCGCTGTCACCTGAATACTAATCACCCAGCACCTGCACGTCATTAATTCTCCATCAAACACCCACATATAAGCACGCTGAGTTCTCCTGTTCATTGTCTGGTCTCGTTTCGAGTATAGGACTGTAGTTAACGCTACCAACCTGTTTCCTGAAACTTCTGCAAAGTGTCTTCATTGCTGTATCCGATCCTTCGTCATCATCCTCCTGGCTCCAGTGTCCGTTATTCTCCTTCCCTCGGTTCCAGTTAGCATCTCTGCACACAGAGATCTCTCTCATCACCACCATCTTCAACAAACTCATTCCACAAGCTCCATCATCCGTAGTAAGGATCATCACTACAGTATTCTCTTCAGTATTTGCCCAGTTACACTTCAACTCTCTCACGTTCTCTAAATAAACCTGCTTATAACCTTACTTTGTTGTCCCGAGTCTCTGTCCCGTAAAAGTTACGAGTTCTATAAACAGATTTCTTTATTTTGTCTCTAGTTTAATATTTGTCGGAAATAAAAACTTTAGAAATGTTTGTTTATTGATTCGAAACACTTTTCGGAGCTTTGTTATTCATTGTCTGTCATTTTTATTAATAGGCGTTTAGATGATAACATTGAAGCCTACATGTTGTTAACTGATGTTGGCTGACAGCGTTAATGTTTTCCGTTCTTGATGCTTAAATAACAGTTTATTAACGTCAAGCATTGTGTTTAATTATTAATGGCACATTACAACATCAATATGCTAGATTCCAGCAGAGCCTCTGTTGCGCTGCACAGACGACTAAACCCGAAGGTGCTGTTGAAGATTATCAGCCCATCGCACCAGAAAATGAAGATTATGAAGCTCATCTTTAATCTGCTAAATTATTGTTTTGTGAATCATTCATGAAATTGAGATGACTGACAGTGATACCCATAGCAACAAAATACATTTTTCAAAACAGATCCATAGGCCTATTAAACAACTCTGAAAAAGACTCTTAACATTCGTTGACTTGGCTACAAAAATTATAGACTAACTAAATAGTATTGCTTTAAATATAAAAACCAATGAAATTATAAAACTATCATACATTTCAAGGTTTAAATAAAGAGTCAGGACAGTTTGTTTATCTATTTAAAAAAGGGTTGGATGGAGTGTTTTTTCCCTATGTGAGGAAAAATTAGAAATATAGAATCTTATTCTTCCAACATTTTAAATTTGTATTGCCAAAGAAATGCCAGCTTTGCTGTGTAGGCTACAATTAAATCAGTACAAAATGAAAATAGTAGAAAGCAACATAAATTAAGAACAGGCTGTAACGATGGTTCAGTTTGTGTGGGGATGAAAGAAGACAAGGGTCGGCATACCGGGGACTCGTACAATTTATTAAATGCAAAAATAAACAAACAGAAAAGAAAAGGTGCGCCACATGCGCCTTCACCGTAGACACATCTACAGCATAGTTCAAAAACACTCTTTCCCGCTGACTCAGCTCTCAGTCCATCATTGGTATCTTCCATGCGGTAGAGCCATTGGAGGGGAGCATGGTCCGAACAGAGGGTGAATTCCCGTCCCAAGAGATAATAGCGGAGGGTGAGAACGACCCATCTGATGACAAGACATTCTTTCTCAATAGTGCTTTACTTAGTCTCTCTCTTAGAGAGCTTACGACTAATGTACAGCACCAGCCACTCTTCACCCTCTATCTCCTGGGACAGGACCGCACCCATCCCCCTGTCTGACGTGTCAGACTGCAGAATAAAAGGGAGAGAAAAGTTAGGAGCCTGTAAGAGCGGTCCGCCACACAGAGCAGCCTTTATCTGGGTAAAGGCCTGCTGACACCGCTCCGTCCACTGGACGGTATCTGGTGCATCCTTTTTAGTTAGATCAGTCAGCGGGCTAGCGAGGTCCGAATAATTAGGCACAAACCTTCTGTAATATCCCGCTAGCCCCAGGAACTGTCTAACCTCCTTTTTGGTCTTAGGTCTCAGACAGGTTGCAACTGCTGCCGTCTTATCAATTTGGGGACGCACCTGTCCATGACCCAAGTGGAAGCCCAGATACCTAACCTCCACACGCCCAATCGCACATTTCTTTGGGTTGGCCGTGAGCCCGGCCCCTCGCAGCGCCCCGAGGACAGCCCGCAAATGCTGCATATGACGCTGCCAATCATTACTATAGATGATAATATCATCCAAGTAAGCAGCGGCATATGCAGTATGCGGCTGGAGAATTCTGTCCATCAGGCGCTGAAAGGTCGCCGGAGCCCCGAACAAGCCGAAAGGAAGAGTGACAAATTGGTGTAATCCAAACGGCGTTGTGAAGGCGTTTTTTTCTTTGGATATTGGAGTTAAGGGATCTGCCAATATCCCTTCGTTAAATCCAGTGTCAAATAAAATCGAGCGGTGCCGAGCCGTCAACCGAGCCGTAACTCGTCAACCCGAGGCATTGGATACGCGTCGTATTCATCCTGAACTACTTTCTTTTTATGTTCAGGTAAGCGATATGGCCGGCTGCGCACTACTACACCCGGCTGGTCTCAACGTGGTGCTGAATGAGGTTCGTTCGGCCGGGCAGGGGCGAGAACACATCAGCAAACTCCGTTTGTAAATTAAGTATATATCAGTGATTTGGGACAGCGAGTGGTGGTCTCCACCAACGGCCAGAGCGAGTGATTGAGACTTTGAATTTGCTTCTGGGCCAAGATCCTCCCCCCCACTCACTACCGTTGCCAACATCACTGATTCCGCCTCATTCCATTTTTTTAAGGAGATTGAGGTGGTTAATCTGATGTGCCCCTTCCCTGTCCGTATGAATAACCTCATAGTTGAGATCCCCGACTCGCCGTGTGACCTCAAAGGGTCCTTGCCACTTTGCGAGTAATTTAGAACTGGACGTGGGGAGTAATACAAGTACTTTATCTCCCGGTGCAAATTCGCGTAGTCTAGCCCCCCTGTTGTACAGCCGACTTTGTTTGTCCTGGGCCTGTAACAAATTCTCCATAGAAAGCCGCCCCAAAGTGTGGAGTTTTGTTCTCAGGTCCATGACATATTGAATTTCATTTTTGCTATTCGAAGGTCCGTCCTCCCAACTTTCCCTAAGCACGTCCAGCACCCCGCGGGGCTGACGCCCATAAAGAAGCTCAAAGGGGGAAAACCCCGTGGAGGCTTGGGGGACCTCGCGTACAGCGAACAAGAGAGGTTCTAGCCATTTAACCCAATTTTTGGCGTCTTCCTGCACGAACTTCCGAATCATTGATTTCAACGTGCGATTAAAGCATTCCACCAGTCCGTCTGTTTGTGGGTGATAGACGCTGGTGCGAATCGATTTAATGTCCAATAATTCATAAAGTTCGCGAATAGTGCGTGCCATAAACGCCGTGCCTTACCAACTGACATTAACGACAAGACGCGCACCACTTGCGCACGTTCTCGTGAATGCCCGGCCAAAAAAAAACGGGTCATTAGACGATTTAGTGTAGCTGTCTGCCCTAAATGCCCAGCCATCGGATTACAATGAGCCACCTGGGAAAGCATTTCCCAACGGCTTTTCGGAACTAATAACTGTGTTGTATCTTGCTTTGTCTGGGCGTCCTGGGTCACCCGATACAACTTATCTTTTATAATTGCGAAATAAGGATATGAAAGAGGTCGGTCTGGGTGGAGAGGCTGTCCGTCGATTGTGCGGACCTGATCAAATGCATTTTTAAACGTTTCATCTCAGGACTACTCCAGAGGAAAGTCATCACGCTCCGAAAGATCCTGTCTTTCAATAGCGTTCCGATCCTCTGGCGCAGGTTCCGATGGTCCCGGCACAGCCTCTCCCACCTGAGCCCCGCTTCCTTTCCAGCTCCGGAACAGCTCGCGGCCCTCCTGCTGGGCACGGAGGAGCGCCTCGAACTGGCGCTCCTGTTCCTCCTTCATGGCCTACAGGGCACGATGTTGCTCCTGGTGTAGACCCGCGAGCACGTGGATGACATCCGCAAATGGGGACGGAGACTGTCTGGCGGCGGCTTCTTCTTCCATCCCGGGTTTCGGCACCAGTGTAACGATGGTTCAGTTTGTGTGGGGATGAAAGAAGACAAGGGTGGGCGTAACGGGGACTCGTACACTTTATTAAATGCTAAAATAAACAAACAGAAAAGAAAAGGTGCGCCACATGCGCCTTCACTGTAGACACGTCTACAGCACAGTTCAAAAACACTCTTTCCCGCTGACTCAGCTCTCAGTCCAATTTTATCAAACTCTTCCCGATGTGTAAACTCAGTCCATTCATAAAACTCTTCCCATGTGTCAGCCAGCAAGTCGCAGGTGTTGGTACGAGTCCCCAGTCCTCCTCTCTCTCGCTCTCTCGCACCAGCCGGCTTTTATGCGGTCTCCCCACGCCAATTACTGCAATCAGAAACAGGTGCTCGTCATTTGCACTTGACCTACTTACTTACCGCTCGGCTCCTCCCTCACTCGCCCGCTGCAAACTCCGCAAAACCACGCCCCCCTCATCACACAGGCCTTTTTCTTTGCCTCTCTCTCGCAGACGCACTGGATCTCAAGTTTCTTTTGTCTCCCGCACTGCACGC